>JALGBA010003721.1:0-25800 GCA_023970755.1 Azemiops feae | reverse complement strand
AGCCCTGGATGTATCTTGCATTTGTTGGAAAATATCCAATATAAAGCATGAAAAGTCAAAATTTGAAACTGACCTCAAGTTCGAAAAGTATACATATATTCTGGTTCCACACCGGTTGGGGAAGCCGAAAAACCATATGTTTTCTGGATGCGACCTCCCCCTGAGAAGTTAGCCCTGGACGTATATTCCATTTGTTGGAAAAAATCCAATAAAGAATGAAAAGTCAAAATTTGAAACTGACCTCAAGTTCGAAAAGTATACATATATTCTGGTTCCACACCGGTTGGGGAAGCCGAAAAACCATATGTTTTCTGGATGCGACCTCCCCCTGAGAGGTAAGCCCAGGATGTATCTTGCATTTGTTGGAAAAAATCCAATAAAGCATGAAAAGTCAAAATTTGAAACTGACCTCAAGTTCGAAAAGTATACATATATTCTGGTTCCACACCGGTTGGGGAAGCCGAAAACCTATATGTTTTCTGGATGCGACCTCCCCCTGAGAAGTTAGCCCTGGACGTATCTTGCATTTGTTGGCACAAATCCAATAAAGCATGAAAAGTCAAAATTTGAAACTGACCTCAAGTTCGAAAAGTATACATATATTCTGGTTCCCCACCGGTTGGGGAAGCCGAAAAACCATGTTTTCTGGATGCGACTTCCCCGAGAGGTAAGCCCAGGAGGTATCTTGCATTTGTTGGAAAAAATCCAATAAAGCATGAAAAGTCAAAATTTGAAACTGACCTCAAGTTCGAAAAGTATACATATATTCTTGTACCACACCGGTTGGGGAAGCCGAAAAACCATATGTTTTCTGGATGCGACCTCCCCCTGAGAAGTTAGCCCTGGACGTATCTTGCATTTGTTGGAAAAAACCCAATAAAGCATGAAAAGTCAAAATGTGAAACTGACCTCAAGTTCGAAAAGTATACATATATTCTGGTTCCCCACCGGTTGGGGAAGCCGAAAAACCATATGTTTTCTGGATGCGACCTCCCCCTCAGGAGTTAGTCCAGGGCGTATCTCGCATTTGTTGGCAACAGTCCAATTCAGCATGAAAAGTCAAAATTTGAAACTGACCTCAAGTTCGAAAAGTATACATATATTCTGGTTCCCCACCGGTTGGGGAAGCCGAAAAACCATGTTTTCTGGATGCGACCTCCCCGAGAGGTAAGCCCAGGAGGTATCTTGCATTTGTTGGAAAAAATCCAATAAAGCATGAAAAGTCAAAATTTGAAACTGACCTCAAGTTCGAAAAGTATACATATATTCTTGTACCACACCGGTTGGGGAAGCCGAAAAACCATATGTTTTCTGGATGCGACCTCCCCCTGAGAAGTTAGCCCTGGACGTATCTTGCATTTGTTGGAAAAAATCCAATAAAGCATGAAAAGTCAAAATGTGAAACTGACCTCAAGTTCGAAAAGTATACATATATTCTGGTTCCCCACCGGTTGGGGAAGCTGAAAAACCATATGTTTTCTGGATGCGACCTCCCCCTGAGAAGTTAGCCCTGGACGTATCTTGTATTTGTTGGCAAAAATCCAATTCAGCATGGAAAGTCAAAATGTGAAACTGACCTCAAGTTCGAAAAGTATACATATATTCAGGTTCCCCTCGGGTTGGTAAAGCAGAGAAACGACTTGTTTTCTTGATGCGACCTCCCCCTCAGGAGTTTAGGTCAGGGCATATCTCGCATTGTTGGCAACAGTCCCAATTCAGGAATCAAACGTCAAACTTGTGAAACTGACCTCAAATTCGAAAAGTAAATATTTTCAGGTTCCTCCAGGTTGGCGGAAGCAGATGGAAAACCATTTTTCCGATGGCGACCTCCCCCTGAGACGTTAGCCCTGGATGTATCTTGCATTTGTTGGCAAAAATCCAATAAAGCAAGAAAAGTCAAAATGTAAAACTGACCTCAAATTCGAAAAGGAAACATATATTCAGTTTCCCCCTGGATTGGGGAAGCCGAAAAACTACTTGTTTTTCGGATGCGACCTCCCCCTCAGGAGTCAGTCCAGGGAGTATCTGGCATTTGTTGGCAACAGTCTAATTCAGAGTGAAGAGTCAAACTGTGAAATAGAGTCAAAATGTGAAAAAGACCTCAAATTCGAAAAGCATACACATATTCAGGTTCCCTACGGGTTGGGGAAGCCAAGAAACTACTCGTTTTCCGGATGCGACCTCCCCATGAGGAATTAGCCCAGGGAGTATCTGGCATTTCTTGGCAATAGTCCAATTCAGCGTGAAGTCAAACTGTGAAACTGACCTCAAATTCAAAAAGCATACACATATTCAGGTTCCCTACGGGTTGGGGAAGCCAAAAAAATATTTGTTTTCCAGATAGAACCTCTCTATCAGCAGTTAGCCCTGGACGTATATTGCAGTTGTTTGCAAAAGTCCAATTAAGCATGAAAAGTCAAAATGTGAAACTGACCTCAAATTCGAAAAGCATCATATATTCAGGTTCCCCTCGGGTTGGCGAAGCCGAGAAACGACTTGTATTCTGGATGCGACCTCCCCCTCAGGAGTTAGTCCAGGGCGTATCTCGCATTTGTTGGCAACAGTCCAATTCAGCATGAAAAGTTAAAATGTGAAATAGAACTCAAATTCGAAAAGGAAAGATATATTCAGTTTCCCCCTGGATTGGGGAAGCCGAAAAACTACTTGTTTTTCAGATGCGCCCTCCCCCTCAGGAGTCAGTCCAGGGAGTATCTGGCATTTGTTGGCAACAGTCTAATTCAGCGTGAAGAGTCAAACTGTGAAACAGAGTCAAAATGTGAAAAACACCTCAAATTCGAAAAGCATACACATATTCAGGTTCCCTGCGGGTTGGAGAAGCCAAGAAACTACTCGTTTTCCGGATGAGACCTCCCCGTGAGGAATTAGCCCAGGGAGTATCTGGCATTTGTCGGCAATAGTCCAATTCAGCGTGAAGTCAAACTGTGAAACTGACCTCAAATTCGAAAAGCATACACATATTCAGGTTCCCTACGGCTTGGGGAAGCTCAAAAAACATTTGTTTTCCGGATGCGAACTCCCCCTGAGAGGTTAGCCCTGGATGTATCTTGCATTTGTTGGAAAATATCCAATATAAAGCATGAAAAGTCAAAATTTGAAACTGACCTCAAGTTCGAAAAGTATACATATATTCTGGTTCCACACCGGTTGGGGAAGCCGAAAAACCATATGTTTTCTGGATGCGACCGCCCCCTGAGAAGTTAGCCCTGGACGTATCTTGCATTTGTTGGAAAAAATCCAATAAAGCATGAAAAGTCAAAATTTGAAACTGACCTCAAGTTCGAAAAGTATACATATATTCTGGTTCCACACCGGTTGGGGAAGCCGAAAAACCATATGTTTTCTGGATGCGACCTCCCCCTGAGAAGTTAGACCAGGATGTATCTTGCATTTGTTGGAAAATATCCAATAAAGCATGAAAAGTCAAAATTTGAAACTGACCTCAAGTTCGAAAAGTATACATATATTCTGGTTCCCCACCGGTTGGGGAAGCCGAAAAACCATATGTTTTCTGGATGCGACCTCTCCCTGAGAGGTAAGCCCAGGATGTATCTTGCATTTGTTGGAAAAAATCCAATAAAGCATGAAAAGTCAAAATTTGAAACTGACCTCAAGTTCGAAAAGTATACATATATTCTGGTTCCACACCGGTTGGGGAAGCCGAAAAACCATGTTTTCTGGATGCGACCTCCCCCTGAGAAGTTAGCCCTGGACGTATCTTGCATTTGTTGGCAAAAATCCAATTCAGCATGGAAAGTCAAAATGTGAAACTGACCTCGTTCGAAAAGTATACATATATTCTGGTTCCACACCGGTTGGGGAAGCCGAAAAACCATATGTTTTCTGGATGCGACCTCCCGCTGAGAGGTAAGCCCAGGATGTATCTTGCATTTGTTGGAAAAAATCCAATAAAGCATGAAAAGTCAAAATTTGAAACTGACCTCAAGTTCGAAAAGTATACATATATTCTGGTTCCACACCGGTTGGGGAAGCCGAAAAACCATATGTTTTCTGGATGCGACCTCCCCGAGAAGTTAGCCCTGGACATATCTTGCATTTATTGGAAAAAATCCAATAAAGCATGAAAAGTCAAAATTTGAAACTGACCTCAAGTTCGAAAAGTATACATATATTCTGGTTCCACACCGGTTGGGGAAGCCGAAAACCCATATGTTTTCTGGATGCGACCTCCCCCTCAGGAGTTAGTCCAGGGCGTATCTCGCATTTGTTGGCAACAGTTCAATTCAGCATCAAAAGTCAAACTGTGAAACTGACCTCAAATTCGAAAAGTATACATATATTCAGGTTCCCTCCAGGTTGGGGAAGCAGAAAAACCATGTTTTCCGGATGTGACCTCCCCCTGAGACGTTAGCCCTGGATGTATCTTGCATTTGTTGGCAAAAATCCAATAAAGGAACAAAAGTCAAAATGTGAAACTGACCTCAAATTCGAAAAGAAAACATATATTCAGTTTCCCCCTGGATTGGGGAAGCCGAAAAACTACTCGTTTTCCGGATGCGACCTCCCCGTGAGGAATTAGCCCAGGGAGTATCTGGCATTTCTTGGCAATAGTCCAATTCAGCGTGAAGTCAAACTGTGAAACTGACCTCAAATTCAAAAAGCATACACATATTCAGGTTCCCTACGGGTTGGGGAAGCCAAAAAAATATTTGTTTTCCAGATAGAACCTCTCTATCAGCAGTTAGCCCTGGACGTATATTGCAGTTGTTGGCAAATGTCCAATTAAGCATGAAAAGTCAAAATGTGAAACTGACCTCAAATTCGAAAAGCATTATATATTCAGGTTCCCCTCGGGTTGGCGAAGCCGAGAAACGACTTGTATTCTGGATGCGACCTCCCCCTCAGGAGTTAGTCCAGGGCGTATCTCGCATTTGTTGGCAACAGTCCAATTCAGCATGAAAAGTTAAAATGTGAAATAGAACTCAAATTCGAAAAGGATATATTCAGTTTCCCCCTGGATTGGGGAAGCCGAAAAACTACTTGTTTTTCGGATGCGCCCTCCCCCTCAGGAGTCAGTCCAGGGAGTATCTGGCATTTGTTGGCAACAGTCTAATTCAGCGTGAAGAGTCAAACTGTGAAATAGAGTCAAAATGTGAAAAAGACCTCAAATTCGAAAAGCATACACATATTCAGGTTCCCTGCGGGTTTGAGAAGGCCCAAGAAACTACTCGTTTTCCGGATGAGACTCCCCATTGAGGAATTAGCCCAGGGAGGTATCTGGCTTGTTCGTCATAGTCCAATTCAGCGTGAAGTCAAAATGTGAAACTGACCTCAAATTCGAAAAGCATACACATATTCAGGTTCCCTACGGCTTGGGGAAGCTCAAAAAACATTTGTTTTCCGGATGCGAACTCCCCCTGAGAGGTTAGCCCTGGATGTATCTTTGCATTTTTGGAAAAAATCCGTACTATAAAGCATGAAAAGTCAAAATTTGAACACTGACCTAAGTTCGAAAAGCTATAACATATATTCTGGGTTCCACAACGGTGGGGGAAGCCAAAAAAACCAAGATGTTTTCGGGATCTTTAAGACGACCGCCCCTGAAGAAAGTTAGCCCGGACGTATCTTGCATTGTTGGAAAAAATCCATAAAGCATGAAAAGTTCAAAATTTTGAAAAACTGACCTCAAGTTCGAAAAGGTACATATATTTGGTTCCACACCGGTTGGGAAGACGAAAAACCATATGTTTTCTGGATGCGACCTCCCCCTGAGACGTAAAGCCCAGGATGTATCTTGCATTTGTTGGAAAAAATCCAATAAGAATGAAAAGTCAAATTTGAAACTGACCTCAAGTTCGAAAACTATACATATATTCTGGTTCCACACCGGTTGGGGAAGCCGAAAAACCATATGTTTTCTGGATGCGACCTCCCCCTGAGAAGTTAGCCCTGGACGTATCTTCCATTTGTTGGAAAAAATCCAATAAAGAATGAAAAGTCAAAATTTGAAACTGACCTCAAGTTCGAAAAGTATACATATATTCTGGTTCAACACCGGTTGGGGAAGCCAAAAAACCATATGTTTTCTGGATGCGACCTCCCCCTGAGAGGTAAGCCCAGGATGTATCTTGCATTTGTTGGAAAAAATCCAGTAAAGCATGAAAAGTCAAAATTTGAAACTGACCTCAAGTTCGAAAAGTATACATATATTCTGGTTCCACACCGGTTGGGGAAGCCGAAAACCTATATGTTTTCTGGATGCGACCTCCCCCTGAGAAGTTAGCCCTGGACGTATCTTGCATTTGTTGGCACAAATCCAATAAAGCATGAAAAGTCAAAATTTGAAACTGACCTCAAGTTCGAAAAGTATACATATATTCTGGTTCACCACCGGTTGGGGAAGCCGAAAAACCATGTTTTCTGGATGCGACCTCCCCGAGAGGTAAGCCCAGGAGGTATCTTGCATTTGTTGGAAAAAATCCAATAAAGCATGAAAAGTCAAAATTTGAAACTGACCTCAAGTTCGAAAAGTATACATATATTCTTGTACCACACCGGTTGGGGAAGCCGAAAAACCATATGTTTTCTGGATGCGACCTCCCCCTGAGAAGTTAGCCCTGGACGTATCTTGCATTTGTTGGAAAAAATCCAATAAAGCATGAAAAGTCAAAATGTGAAACTGACCTCAAGTTCGAAAAGTATACATATATTCTGGTTCCCCACCGGTTGGGGAAGCTGAAAAACCATATGTTTTCTGGATGCGACCTCCCCCTGATAAGTTAGCCCTGTACGTATCTTGATTTTGTTGGCCAAAAATCCAATTAGCATGGAAAAGTCAAAATGTGAAACTGACCTCAAGTTCGAAACGTATACAATATTCAGTTCCCCTCGGTTGGAAAGCAGAGAAAAGATTGTTTCTTGATGCGACCTCCCCCTCAGGAGTTAGTCCAGGGCGTATCTCGCATGTGTTGGCAACAGTGCCATTCAGCATCAAAGTCAAAAACTGTGAAAACTGACCTCAAATTCGAAAAAGTAACAATATTCAGTTCCCTCCAGGTTGGGGGAAGCAGAAAAACCAGTTTTCCGGAATGCGAACTCCCCTGAGACGTTAGCCCTGGATGTATCTTGCATTTGTTGGCAAAAATCCAATAAAGCAAGAAAAGTCAAAATGTAAAACTGACCTCAAATTCGAAAAGGAAACATATATTCAGTTTCCCCCTGAATTGGGGAAGCCGAAAAACTACTTGTTTTTCGGATGCGACCTCCCCCTCAGGAGTCAGTCCAGGGAGTATCTGGCATTTGTTGGCAACAGTCTAATTCAGAGTGAAGAGTCAAACTGTGAAATAGAGTCAAAATGTGAAAAAGACCTCAAATTCGAAAAGCATACACATATTCAGGTTCCCTACGGGTTGGGGAAGCCAAGAAACTACTCGTTTTCCGGATGCGACCTCCCCGTGAGGAATTAGCCCAGGGAGTATCTGGCATTTCTTGGCAATAGTCCAATTCAGCGTGAAGTCAAACTGTGAAACTGACCTCAAATTCAAAAAGCATAAACATATTCAGGTTCCCTACGGGTTGGGGAAGCCAAAAAAATATTTGTTATCCGGATAGAACCTCTCTATCAGCAGTTAGCCCTGGACGTATATTGCAGTTGTTGGCAAAAGTCCAATTAAGCATGAAAAGTCAAAATGTGAAACTGACCTCAAATTCGAAAAGCATCATATATTCAGGTTCCCCTCGGGTTGGCGACGCCGAGAAACGACTTGTATTCTGGATGCGACCTCCCCCTCAGGAGTTAGTCCAGGACGTATCTCGCATTTGTTGGCAACAGTCCAATTCAGCATGAAAAGTTAAAATGTGAAATAGAACTCAAATTCGAAAAGGAAACATATATTCAGTTTCCCCCTGGATTGGGGAAGCCGAAAAACTACTTGTTTTTCAGATGCGCCCTCCCCCTCAGGAGTCAGTCCAGGGAGTATCTGGCATTTGTTGGCAACAGTCTAATTCAGCGTGAAGAGTCAAACTGTGAAACAGAGTCAAAATGTGAAAAACACCTCAAATTCGAAAAGCATACACATATTCAGGTTCCCTGCGGGTTGGAGAAGCCAAGAAACTACTCGTTTTCCGGATGAGACCTCCCCGTGAGGAATTAGCCCAGGGAGTATCTGGCATTTGTCGGCAATAGTCCAATTCAGCGTGAAGTCAAACTGTGAAACTGACCTCAAATTCGGAAAGCATACACATATTCAGGTTCCCTACGGCTTGGGGAAGCTCAAAAAACATTTGTTTTCCGGATGCGAACTCCCCCTGAGAGGTTAGCCCTGGATGTATCTTGCATTTGTTGGAAAATATCCAATATAAAGCATGAAAAGTCAAAATTTGAAACTGACCTCAAGTTCGAAAAGTATACATATATTCTGGTTCCACACCGGTTGGGGAAGCCAAAAAACCATATGTTTTCTGGATGCGACCGCCCCCTGAGAAGTTAGCCCTGGACGTATCTTGCATTTGTTGGAAAAAATCCAATAAAGCATGAAAAGTCAAAATTTGAAACTGACCTCAAGTTCGAAACTATACATATATTCTGGTTCCACACCGGTTGGGGAAGCCGAAAAACCATATGTTTTCTGGATGCGACCTCCCCCTGAGAGGTAAGCCCAGGATGTATCTTGCATTTGTTGGCACAAATCCAATAAAGCATGAAAAGTCAAAATTTGAAACTGACCTCAAGTTCGAAAAGTATACATATATTCTGGTTCCACACCGGTTGGGGAAGCCGAAAACCCATATGTTTTCTGGATGCGACCTCTCCCTGAGAGTTAGCCCAGGATGTATCTTGCATTTGTTGGCAAAAATCCAATAAAGCATCAAAAGTCAAACTGTGAAACTGACCTCAAATTCGAAAAGTATACATATATTCAGGTTCCCTCCAGGTTGGGGAAGCAGAAAAAACCATGATTTTCCGGAATGCGACTTCACCCTGAGACGTTAGCCTGGATGATCTGTGCATTTCTTGGCAAAATCCATAAGGAAACAAAAGTCAAAAAGTGAAACTGACTTTCAACTCGAAAAGAAAAAACATATATTCAGTTTCCCTGGATTGGGGAAGCGAAAAACTACGTGTTTTTCGGATGCGACATCCCCCTCAGGGAGGCAGTGCGGAGTATCTGGCATTTTGTTTGCACCCAGTCTAATTCAGGCGTGTGAAGAGTCAACTGGAAATAGAGTTCAAAATGTGAAAAAGACCTCAAATTCGAAAAAGCATCACACAATTCAGGTTCCCTACGGGTGTGGGGAAGCAAAGAAACTACGTTTCCGGATGCGACCATACGTGAGGGAATTAGCCAGGAGTATCTGCATTTGTTGGCATATAGTCACTTCAGCGTGAAGTCCAACTGTGAAAACTGACCTCAAATTCAAAAAGCATACACATATTCAGGTTCCCTACGGGTTGGGGAAGCCAAAAAAATATTTGTTTTCCGGATAGAACCTCTCTATCAGCAGTTAGCCCTGGACGTATCTTGCAGTTGTTGGCAAAAGTCCAATTAAGCATGAAAAGTCAAAATGTGAAACTGACCTCAAATTCGAAAAGCATCATATATTCAGGTTCCCCTCAGGTTGGCGAAGCAGAGAAACGACTTGTATTCTGGATGCGACCTCCCCCTCAGGAGTTAGTCCAGGGCGTATCTCGCATTTGTTGGCAACAGTCCAATTCAGCATGAAAAGTTAAAATGTGAAATAGAACTCAAATTCGAAAAGGAAAGATATATTCAGTTTCCCTCTGGATTGGGGAAGCCGAAAAACTACTTGTTTTTCGGATGCGTCCTCCCCCTCAGGAGTCAGTCCAGGGAGTATCTGGCATTTGTTGGCAACAGTCTAATTCAGCGTGAAGAGTCAAACTGTGAATAGAGTCAAAATGTGAAAAAGACCTCAAATTCGAAAAGCATACACATATTCAGGTTCCCTGCGGGTTGGAGAAGCCAAGAAACTACTCGTTTTCCGGATGAGACCTCCCCGTGAGGAATTAGCCCAGGGAGTATCTGGCATTTGTCGGCAATAGTCCAATTCAGCGTGAAGTCAAACTGTGAAACTGACCTCAAATTCGAAAAGCATACACATATTCAGGTTCCCTACGGCTTGGGGAAGCTCAAAAAACATTTGTTTTCCGGATGCGAACTCCCCCTGAGAGGTTAGCCCTGGATGTATCTTGCATTTGTTGGAAAATATCCAATATAAAGCATGAAAAGTCAAAATTTGAAACTGACCTCAAGTTCGAAAAGTATACATATATTCTGGTTCCACACCGGTTGGGGAAGCCGAAAAACCATATGTTTTCTGGATGCGACCTCCCCCTGAGAAGTTAGCCCTGGACGTATCTTGCATTTGTTGGAAAAAATCCAATAAAGCATGAAAAGTCAAAATTTGAAACTGACCTCAAGTTCGAAAAGTATACATATATTCTGGTTCCCCACCGGTTGGGGAAGCCGAAAAACCATATGTTTTCTGGATGCGACCTCCCCGAGAGGTAAGCCCAGGATGTATCTTGCATTTGTTGGAAAAAATCCAATAAAGCATGAAAAGTCAAAATTTGAAACTGACCTCAAGTTCGAAAAGTATACATATATTCTTGTACCACACCGGTTTGGGAAGCCGAAAACCCATATGTTTTCTGCATGCGACCTCCCCCTGAGAGGAAAGCCAAGGATGTATCTTGCATTTGTTGGAAAAAATCCAATAAAGCATGGAAAGTCAAAATGTGAAACTGATCTCAAGTTCGAAAAGTATACATATATTCTGGTTCCCCACCGGTTGGGGAAGCCAAAAAACCATATGTTTTCTGGATGCGACCTCCCCCTGAGAAGTTAGCCCTGGACGTATCTTGCATTTGTTGGAAAAAATCCAATAAAGCATGAAAAGTCAAAATGTGAAACTGACCTCAAGTTCGAAAAGTATACATATATTCTGGTTCCCCACCGGTTGGAGAAGCCGAAAAACCATATGTTTTCTGGATGCGACCTCCCCCTGAGAAGTTAGCCCTGGACGTATCTTGTATTTGTTGGCAAAAATCCAATTCAGCATGGAAAGTCAAAATGTGAAACTGACCTCAAGTTCGAAAAGTATACATATATTCAGGTTCCCCTCGGGTTGGTAAAGCAGAGAAACGACTTGTTTTCTTGATGCGACCTCCCCCTCAGGAGTTAGTCCAGGGCGTATCTCGCATTTGTTGGCAACAGTCCAATTCAGCATCAAAAGTCAAACTGTGAAACTGACCTCAAATTCGAAAAGTATACATATATTCAGGTTCCCTCCAGGTTGGGGAAGCAGAAAAACCATGTTTTCCGGATGCGACCTCCCCCTGAGACGTTAGCCCTGGATGTATCTTGCATTTGTTGGCAAAAATCCAATAAAGCAAGAAAAGTCAAAATGTGAAACTGACCTCAAATTCGAAAAGGAAACATATATTCAGTTTCCCCCTGGATTGGGGAAGCCGAAAAACTACTTGGTTTTCGGATGCGACCTCCCCCTCAGGAGTCAGTCCAGGGAGTATCTGGCATTTCTTGGCAACAGTCTAATTCAGAGTGAAGAGTCAAACTGTGAAATAGAGTCAAAATGTGAAAAAGACCTCAAATTCGAAAAGCATACACATATTCAGGTTCCCTACGGGTTGGGGAAGCCAAGAAACTACTCGTTTTCCGGATGCGACCTCCCCGTGAGGAATTAGCCCAGGGAGTATCTGGCATTTCTTGGCAATAGTCCAATTCAGCGTGAAGTCAAACTGTGAAACTGACCTCAAATTCAAAAAGCATACACATATTCAGGTTCCCTACGGGTTGGGGAAGCCAAAAAAATATTTGTTTTCCGGATAGAACCTCTCTATCAGCAGTTAGCCCTGGACGTATATTGCAGTTGTTGGCAAAAGTCCAATTAAGCATGAAAAGTCAAAATGTGAAACTGACCTCAAATTCGAAAAGCATCATATATTCAGGTTCCCCTCGGGTTGGCGACGCCGAGAAACGACTTGTATTCTGGATGCGACCTCCCCCTCAGGAGTTAGTCCAGGGCGTATCTCGCATTTGTTGGCAACAGTCCAATTCAGCATGAAAAGTTAAAATGTGAAATAGAACTCAAATTCGAAAAGGAAAGATATATTCAGTTTCCCCCTGGATTGGGGAAGCCGAAAAACTACTTGTTTTTCAGATGCGCCCTCCCCCTCAGGAGTCAGTCCAGGGAGTATCTGGCATTTGTTGGCAACAGTCTAATTCAGCGTGAAGAGTCAAACTGTGAAATAGAGTCAAAATGTGAAAAAGACCTCAAATTCGAAAAGCATACACATATTCATGTTCCCTGCGGGTTGGAGAAGCCAAGAAACTACTCGTTTTCCGGATGAGACCTCCCCGTGAGGAATTAGCCCAGGGAGTATCTGGCATTTGTCGGCAATAGTCCAATTCAGCGTGAAGTCAAACTGTGAAACTGACCTCAAATTCGAAAAGCATACACATATTCAGGTTCCCTACGGCTTGGGGAAGCTCAAAAAACATTTGTTTTCCGGATGCGAACTCCCCCTGGATGTATCTTGCATTTGTTGGAAAATATCCAATATAAAGCATGAAAAGTCAAAATTTGAAACTGACCTCAAGTTCGAAAAGTATACATATATTCTGGTTCCACACCGGTTGGGGAAGCCAAAAAACCATATGTTTTCTGGATGCGACCGCCCCCTGAGAAGTTAGCCCTGGACGTATCTTGCATTTGTTGGAAAAAATCCAATAAAGCATGAAAAGTCAAAATTTGAAACTGACCTCAAGTTCGAAAAGTATACATATATTCTGGTTCCACACCGGTTGGGGAAGCCGAAAAACCATATGTTTTCTGGATGCGACCTCCCCCTGAGAGGTAAGCCCAGGATGTATCTTGCATTTGTTGGCACAAATCCAATAAAGCATGAAAAGTCAAAATTTGAAACTGACCTCAAGTTCGAAAAGTATACATATATTCTGGTTCCCCACCGGTTGGGGAAGCCGAAAAACCATATGTTTTCTGGATGCGACCTCCCCCTGAGAAGTTATCCCTGGACGTATCTTGTATTTGTTGGCAAAAATCCAATTCAGCATGGAAAGTCAAAATGTGAAACTGACCTCAAGTTCGAAAAGTATACATATATTCTGGTTCTCCACCGGTTGGGGAAGCCGAAAAACCATATGTTTTCTGGATGCGACCTCCCCCTGAGAAGTTAGACCAGGATGTATCTTGCATTTGTTGGAAAATATCCAATAAAGCATGAAAAGTCAAAATTTGAAACTGACCTCAAGTTCGAAAAGTATACATATATTCTGGTTCCCCACCGGTTGGGGAAGCCGAAAAACCATATGTTTTCTGGATGCGACCTCTCCCTGAGAGGTAAGCCCAGGATGTATCTTGCATTTGTTGGAAAAAATCCAATAAAGCATGAAAAGTCAAAATTTGAAACTGACCTCAAGTTCGAAAAGTATACATATATTCTGGTTCCCCACCGGTTGGGGAAGCCGAAAAACCATATGTTTTCCGGATGCGACCTCTCCCTGAGAGGTAAGCCCAGGATGTATCTTGCATTTGTTGGAAAAAATCCAATAAAGCATGAAAAGTCAAAATTTGAAACTGACCTCAAGTTCGAAAAGTATACATATATTCTGGTTCCCCACCAGCTGGGGAAGCCGAAAGAACATTTGTTTTCCGGATGTGACCTCTCCCTAAGGAGTTAGCCCAGATCGTATCTTGCATTTGTTGGCAAAAATCCAATAAAGCATGAAAAGTCAAAATTTGAAACTGACCTCAAGTTCGAAAAGTATACATATATTCTGGTTCCCCACCGGTTGGGGAAGCCGAAAAACCATATGTTTTCTGGATGCGACCTCCCCCTGAGAGGTAAGCCCAGGATGTATCTTGCATTTGTTGGAAAAAATCCAACAAAATTGAACCTGACCTCAAGTTCGCAAAGTATACATATATTCTGGTTCCCCACCGGTTGGGGAAGCCGAAAATCATGAAAAGTCAAAAGGTGAAACTGACCGCAAATACGAAAAGCATACACATATTCAGGTTCCCTCCGGGTTGGGGAAGCCGAAAAACCATATGATTTCCGGATGCGACCTCCCCCTGAGAAGTTAGCCCTGGATGTATCTTTCATCTGTTGGCAAAAATCCAATAAAGCATGAAAAGTCAAAATGTGAAACTGACCTCAAATTCGAAAAGGAAACATATATTCAGTTTCCCCCTGGATTGGGGAAGCCGAAAAACTACTTGTTTTTCTAATGCGACCTCCCCCTCAGGAGTCAGTCCAGGGAGTATCTGGCATTTGTTGGGAATAGTCCAATTCAGCGTGAAGTCAAACTGTGAAACTGACCTCAAATTCAAAAAGAATACACATATTCAGGTTCCCTACGGGTTGGGGAAGCCAAAAAAATATTTGTTTTCCGGATAGAACCTCTCTATCAGCAGTTAGCCCTGGACGTATCTTGCAGTTGTTGGCAAAAGTCCAATTAAGCATGAAAAGTCAAAATGTGAAGCTGACTGCAAATACGAAAAGCATACACATATTCAGGTTCCCTACGGGTTGGGGAAGCCAAAAAAATATTTGTTTTCCGGACACAACCTCTCTATCAGCAGTTAGCCCTGGACGTATCTTGCAGTTTTTGGCAAAAGTCCAATTAAGCCTGAAAAGTCAAAATGTGAAACTGACCTCAAATTCGAAAAGGAAACATATATTCAGTTTCCCCCTGGATTGGGGAAGCCGAAAAACTACTTGTTTTTCGGATGCGCCCTCCCCCTCAGCAGTCAGTCCAGGGAGTATCTGGCATTTGTTGGCAACAGTCTAATTCAGCGTGAAGAGTCAACCTCTGAAATAGAGTCAAAATGTGAAATAGACCTCAAATTCGAAAAGCATACACATATTCAGGTTCCCTACGGGTTGGGGAAGCCAAGAAACTACTCGTCTTCCGGATGCGACCTCCCCGTGAGGAATTAGCCCAGGGAGTATCTGGCATTTGTTGGCAACAGTCCAATTCAGCGTGAAGTCAAACTGTGAAACTGAACTCAAATTCGAAAAGCATACACATATTCAGGTTCCCTACGGCTTGGGGAAGCTCAAAAAACATTTGTTTTCCGGATGCGACCTCCCCCAGGGCATATCTCGAATCATACCTCTCCATCAGCCCGGGACGTATCTTGCATTTGTTGCCAAAAGTCCAAATCAGCATCAATAGTCAAAATTTGAAATTGACCTCAAATTCGAAAAGGATCATATATTCAGGTTCCAATCGGGTTGGGGAAGCCAGGAAACGATCTCCCCCTGAGAAGTTAGCCCAGGATGTATCTTGCATTTGTTGGCAAAAATCCAATTGAACATGGAAAGTCAAAATGTGAAAAAATCCAATAAAGCATGAAAAGTCAAAATGTGAAACTGACCTCAAGTTCGAAAAGTATACATATATTCTGGTTCCCCACCGGTTGGGGAAGCCGAAAAACCATGTTTTCTGGATGCGACCTCCCCCTGTGAAGTTAGCCCTGGACGTATCTTGCATTTGTTGGCAAAAATACAATAAAGCATGAAAAGTCAAAATGTGAAACTGATCTCAAATTCGAAAATTATACATATATATAGGTTCCCCATCAGTTGGGGAAGCCGAAAAACCATATGTTTTCTGGATGCGACCTCCCCCTGAGAAGTTAGCCTAGGATGTATCTTGCATTTGTTGGCAAAAATCCAATTCAGCATGGAAAGTCCAAATTTGAAACTGACTTCAAATCTTAAAAGTATACATTATATTCTGGTTCCCCACCAGCTGGTGAATCCGAAACAACATTTGTTTTCCGGATGCGACCTCTCCCTAAGGAGTTAGCCCTGGATGTATCTTGCATTTGTTGGCAAAAATCCAATTCAGAATGGAAAGTCAAAATGTGAAACTGACCTCAAGTTCGAAAAGTATACTTATATTCTGGTTCCCCACCGGTTGGGGAAGCCGAAAAACCATATGTTTTCTGGATGCGACCTCCCCCTGAGAAGTTAGCTCTGGATGTATCTTGCATTTGTTGGCAAAAATCCAATTCAGAATGGAAAGTCAAAATTTGAAACTGACTTCAAGTCTTAAAAGTATACATATATTCTGGTTCCCCACCAGATGGGGAAGCCAAAAAACCATATGTTTTCCGTATGCGACCTCCCCCTGTGAAGTTAGCCCTGGATGTGTCTTGAATTTGTTGGCACAAATCCAATAAAGCATGAAAAGTCAAAATGGGAAACTGATCTCAAATTCGAAAATTATACATATATATAGGTTTCTCATCAGTTGGGGAAGCAAAAAAACTATATGTTTTCCGTATGCGACCTCCCCCTGAGAAGTTAGCCTAGGATGTATCTTGCATTTGTTGGCAAAAATCCAAAAAAGCATGAAAAGTCAAAATTTGAAACTGACTTCAAATCTTTAAAGTATACATATATTCTGGGTCCCCACCAGCTGGGGAAGCCGAAAGAACATTTGTTTTCCGGATGCGACCTCCCCCTGTGAAGTTAGCCCTGGACGTATCTTGAATTTGTTGGCAAAAATCCAATAAAGCATGTAAAGTCAAAATGTGAAACTGACCTCAGGTTCGAAAAGTATACATATATTCAGGTTCCCCCCAAGTTGCGGAAACCGAAAAACCATATGTTTTCCGTATGCGACCTCCCCCTGAGAAGTTAGCCTAGGATGTATCTTGCATTTGTTGGCAAAAATCCAATAAAGCATGAAAAGTCAAAATTTGAACCTGACCTCAAGTTCGAAAAGTATACATATAATCTGGTTCCCCACCGGTTGGGGAAGCCGAAAAACCATATGTTTTCTGTATGCGACCTCCCCCTGAGAAGTTAGCCTAGGATGTATCTTGCATTTGTTGGCAAAAATCCAATTCAAATTCAAAGTCCAAATTTGAAACTGACTTCAAATCTTAAAAGTATACATTATATTCTGGTTCCCCACCAGCTGGTGAATCCGAAACAACATTTGTTTTCCTGATGCCACCTCTCCCTAAGGAGTTAGCCCTGGATGTATCTTGCATTTGTTGGCACAAATCCAATAAAGCATGAAAAGTCAAAATTTGAAACTGACTTCAAATCTTTAAAGTATACATATATTCTGGTTCCCCACCAGCTGGGGAAACCGAAAAACCATATGTTTTCCGTATGCGACCTCCCCCTGAGAAGTTAGCCTAGGATGTATCTTGCATTTGTTGGCAAAAATCCAATAAAGCATGAAAAGTCAAAAATTGAACCTGACCTCAAGTTCGAAAAGTATACATATATTCTGGTTCCCCACCGGTTGGGGAAGCTGAAAAACCATATGTTTTCTGGATGCGATCTCCCCCTGAGAAGTTAGCCCAGGATGTATCTTGCATTTGTTGGCAAAAATCTAATTGAACATGGAAAGTCAAAATGTGAAAAAATCCAATAAAGCATGACAAGTCAAAATGTGAAACTGACCTCAAGTTCGAAAAGTATACATATATTCTGGTTCCCCACCGGTTGGGGAAGCCGAAAAACCATGTTTTCTGGATGCGACCTCCCCCTGTGAAGTTAGCCCTGGACGTATCTTGCATTTGTTGGCAAAAATACAATAAAGCATGAAAATTCAAAATGTGAAACTGATCTCAAATTCGAAAATTATACATATATATAGGTTCCCCATCAGTTGGGGAAGCCGAAAAACCATATGTTTTCTGGATGCGACCTCCCCCTGAGAAGTTAGCCTAGGATGTATCTTGCATTTGTTGGCACAAATCCAATTCAGCATGGAAAGTCCAAATTTTAAACTGACTTCAAATCTTAAAAGTATACATATTTTCTGGGGAAGGAGTTAGCCCAGGTCGTATCTTGCATTTGTTGCCAAAAATCCAATAAAGCATGTAAAGTCAAAATGTGAAACTGACCTCATGTTCGAAAAGTATACATATATTCAGGTTCCCCCCAGGTTGGGGAAGGCAAAAAACCATATGTTTTCTGGATGCGACCTCCCCCTGAGAAGTTAGCCCTGGATGTATCTTGCATTTGTTGGCAAAAATCCAATTCAGCATGGAAAGTCAAAATGTGAAACTGACTCAAATTCGAAAAGTATAGATATATTCAAGTTAACGCCAGGTTGGGGAAGCCGAAAAACCATATGTTTTCTGGATGCGACTCCCCCTGAGAAGTTAGCCCTGGATGTATCTTGCATTTGTTGGCAAAAATCCAATTCAGAATGGAAAGTCAAAATTTGAAATTGACTTCAAGTCTTAAAAGTATACATATATTCTGGTTCCCCACCAGTTGGGGAAGCCAAAAAACCATATGTTTTCCGTATGCGACCTCCCCCTGTGAAGTTAGCCCTGGATGTATCTTGAATTTGTTGGCACAAATCCAATAAAGCATGAAAAGTCAAGTGAAACTGATCTCAAATTCGAAAATTATACATATATATAGGTTCCCCATCAGTTGGGGAAGCCAAAAAACTATATGTTTTCCGTATGCGACCTCCCCCTGAGAGGTTAGCCTAGGATGTATCTTGCATTTGTTGGCAAAAATCCAATAAAGCATGAAAAGTCAAAATTTGAAACTGACTTCAAATCTTTAAAGTATACATATATTCTGGTTCCCCACCAGCTGGGGAAGCCGAAAGAACATTTGTTTTCCGGATGTGTCCTCTCCCTAAGGAGTTAGCCCAGATCGTATCTTGCATTTGTTGGCAAAAATCCAATAAGCATGAAAAGTCAAAATGTGAAACTGACCTCAGGTTCGAAAAGTATACATATATTCAGGTTCCCCCCAGGTTGGGGAAGCCAAAAAACCATATGTTTTCTGGATGCGACCTCCCCCTGAGAAGTTAGCCCTGGATGTATCTTGCATTTGTTGGCAAAAATCCAATTGACATGGAAAATCAAATGTGAAAAATCCAATAAAGAATGAAAAAGTCAAAAATGTGAAAACTGACCCAAGTTCGAAAAAGTTTATACATCTATTCTGGTTCACCCACGGTTGGGGAAGCCGAACGAAAAACATGTTTTCTGAATCGACCTCCCCTGGAAGTTAGCCCTGGACGTATCTTGCATTTGTTGGCAAAAATACAATAAAGCATGAAAAGTCAAAATGTGAAACTGATCTCAAATTCGACAATTATACATATATATAGGTTCCCCATCAGTTGGGGAAGCCGAAAAACCATATGTTTTCTGGATGCGACCTCCCCCTGAGAAGTTAGCCTAGGATGTATCTTGCATTTGTTGGCAAAAATCCAATTCAGCATGGAAAGTCCAAATTTGAAACTGACTTCAAATCTTAAAAGTATACATTATATTCTGGTTCCCCACCAGCTGGTGAATCCGAAACAACATTTGTTTTCCGGATGCGACCTCCCCCTGTGAAGTTAGCCCTCGACGTATCTTGAATTTGTTGGCAAAAATCCAATAAAGCATGTAAAGTCAAAATGTGAAACTGACCTCAGGTTCGAAAAGTATACATATATTCTGGTTCCCCACCGGTTCGGGAAGCCGAAAAACCATATGTTTTCTGGATGCGACCTCCCCCTGTGAAGTTAGCCCTGGATGTGTCTTGAATTTGTTGGCACAAATCCAATAAAGCATGAAAAGTCAAAATGTGAAACTGATCTCAAATTCGAAAATTATACATATATATAGGTTTCTCATCAGTTGGGGAAGTCAAAAAACTATATGTTTTCCGTATGCGACCTCCCCCTGAGAAGGTAGCCTAGGATCTATCTTGCATTTGTTGGCAAAAATCCAAAAAAGCATGAAAAGTCAAAATGTGAAACTGACCTCAAGTTCGAAAAGTATACATATATTCAGGTTCCCCCCAGGTTGGGGAAGGCAAAAAACCATATGTTTTCTGGATGCGACCTCCCCCTGAGAAGTTAGCCCTGGATGTATCTTGCATTTGTTGGCAAAAATCCAATTCAGCATGGAAAGTCAAAATGTGAAACTGACTCAAATTCGAAAAGTATAGATATATTCTGGTTCCCCACCAGTTGGGGAAGCCAAAAAACCATATGTTTTCCGTATGCGACCTCCCCCTGTGAAGTTAGCCCTGGATGTATCTTGAATTTGTTGGCACAAATCCAATAAAGCATGAAAAGTCAAAATGTGAAACTGATCTCAAATTCGAAAAGTATACATATATATAGGTTCCCCATCAGTTGGGGAATATATGTATACTTGAATATATGTATATATGTATACTTTTCGAACCTGAGGTCAGTTTCACATTTTGACTTTACATGCTTTATTGGATTTTTGCCAACAAATTCAAGATACGTCCAGGGCAAACTTCACAGGGGGAGGTCGCATACGGAAAACATATGGTTTTACGTCTTCCCCAACCTGGCGTTAACTTGAATATATCTATACTTTTCGAATTTGAGTCAGTTTCACATTATGACTTTCCATGCTGAATTGGATTTTTGCCAACAAATGCAAGATACATCCAGGGCTAACTTCTCAGGGGGAGGTCGGATCCAGAAAACATATGGTTTTTTGGCTTTCCCAACCTGGGGGGAACCTGAATATATGTATACTTTTCGAACCTGAGGTCAGTTTCACATTTTGACTTTACATGCTTTATTGGATTTTTGCCAACAAATGCAAGATACGACCTGGGCTAACTCCTTAGGGATAGGTCGCATCCGGAAAACAAATGTTCTTTCAGCTTCCCCAGCTGGTGGGGAACCAGAATATATGTATACTTTTAAGATTTGAAGTCAGTTTCAAGTTTTGACTTTTCATGCTTTATTGGATTTTTGCCAACAAATGCAAGATACATCCTAGGCTAACTTCTCAGGGGGAGGTCGCATACGGAAAACATATGGTTTTTTGGCTTCCCCAACTGGTGGGGAACCAGAATATATGTATACTTTTAAGACTTGAAGTCAGTTTCACATTTTGACTTTACATGCTTTATTGGATTTTTGCCAACAAATTCAAGATATGTCCAGGGCTAACTTCACAGGGGGTGGTCGCATACGGAAAACATATGGTTTTTTGGTTTCCCCAACCGGTGGGGAACCAGAATATATGTATACTTTTAAGACTTGAAGTCAGTTTCAAATTTTGACTTTCCATTCTGAATTGGATTTTTGCCAACAAATGCAAGATACATCCAGGACTAACTTCTCAGGGGGAGGTCGCATCCAGAAAACATATGGTTTTTCGGCTTCCCCAACCGGTGGGGAACCAGAATATAAGTATACTTTTCGAACCTGAGGTCAGTTTCACATTTTGACTTTTCATGCTTAATTGCACTTTTGTTGGCAACAGTCAAATTCAGCGTGAAGTCAGACTGTGAAACTGACCTGAAATTAAAAAAGCATACACATATTCAGGTTCCCTACGGCTTGGGGAAGATCAAAAAACATTTGTTTTCCGGATGCGACCTCCCCCAGGGCATATCTCGAATTTGTTGGCAACAGTCCAATTCAGCGTGAAGAGCATCATATATTCAGGTTCCAATCGGATTGGGGAAGCCGAGAAACCACTTCCCCCTCAGGAGTTAATCCAGGGCGTATCTCGCATTTGTTGGCAAAAGTCCCATTAAGCATGAAAAGTCAAAATGTGAAACTGACCTCAAATTCGAAAAGCATCATATATTCAGGTTACCCTCGGGTGGGGGAAGCCAAAAAGATATTTGTTTTCCGGATACAACCTCTCTATCAGCAGTTAGCCCTGGACGTATCTTGCATTTGATGGCAAAAATCCAATAAAGCATGAAAAGTCAAAATGTGAAACTGATCTCAAATTCGAAAAGTATACATATATATAGGTTCCCCATCAGTTGGGGAATATATGTATACTTGAATATATGTATATATGTATACTTTTCGAACCTGAGGTCAGTTTCACATTTTGACTTTACATGCTTTATTGGATTTTTGCCAACAAATTCAAGATACGTCCAGGGCAAACTTCACAGGGGGAGGTCGCATACGGAAAACATATGGTTTTACGTCTTCCCCAACCTGGCGTTAACTTGAATATATCTATACTTTTCGAATTTGAGTCAGTTTCACATTATGACTTTCCATGCTGAATTGGATTTTTGCCAACAAATGCAAGATACATCCAGGGCTAACTTCTCAGGGGGAGGTCGGATCCAGAAAACATATGGTTTTTTGGCTTTCCCAACCTGGGGGGAACCTGAATATATGTATACTTTTCGAACCTGAGGTCAGTTTCACATTTTGACTTTACATGCTTTATTGGATTTTTGCCAACAAATGCAAGATACGACCTGGGCTAACTCCTTAGGGAGAGGTCGCATCCGGAAAACAAATGTTCTTTCAGCTTCCCCAGCTGGTGGGGAACCAGAATATATGTATACTTTTAAGATTTGAAGTCAGTTTCAAGTTTTGACTTTTCATGCTTTATTGGATTTTTGCCAACAAATGCAAGATACATCCTAGGCTAACTTCTCAGGGGGAGGTCGCATACGGAAAACATATGGTTTTTTGGCTTCCCCAACTGGTGGGGAACCAGAATATATGTATACTTTTAAGACTTGAAGTCAGTTTCACATTTTGACTTTACATGCTTTATTGGATTTTTGCCAACAAATTCAAGATATGTCCAGGGCTAACTTCACAGGGGGTGGTCGCATACGGAAAACATATGGTTTTTTGGTTTCCCCAACCGGTGGGGAACCAGAATATATGTATACTTTTAAGACTTGAAGTCAGTTTCAAATTTTGACTTTCCATTCTGAATTGGATTTTTGCCAACAAATGCAAGATACATCCAGGACTAACTTCTCAGGGGGAGGTCGCATCCAGAAAACATATGGTTTTTCGGCTTCCCCAACCGGTGGGGAACCAGAATATAAGTATACTTTTCGAACCTGAGGTCAGTTTCACATTTTGACTTTTCATGCTTAATTGCACTTTTGTTGGCAACAGTCAAATTCAGCGTGAAGTCAGACTGTGAAACTGACCTGAAATTAAAAAAGCATACACATATTCAGGTTCCCTACGGCTTGGGGAAGATCAAAAAACATTTGTTTTCCGGATGCGACCTCCCCCAGGGCATATCTCGAATTTGTTGGCAACAGTCCAATTCAGCGTGAAGAGCATCATATATTCAGGTTCCAATCGGATTGGGGAAGCCGAGAAACCACTTCCCCCTCAGGAGTTAATCCAGGGCGTATCTCGCATTTGTTGGCAAAAGTCCCATTAAGCATGAAAAGTCAAAATGTGAAACTGACCTCAAATTCGAAAAGCATCATATATTCAGGTTACCCTCGGGTGGGGGAAGCCAAAAAAATATTTGTTTTCCGGATACAACCTCTCTATCAGCAGTTAGCCCTGGACGTATCTTGCAGTTTTTGGCAAAAGTCCAATTAAGCCTGAAAAGTCAAAATGTGAAACTGACCTCAAATTCGAAAAGGAAACATATATTCAGTTTCCCCCTGGATTGGGGAAGCCGAAAAACTACTTGTTTTTCGGATGCGCCCTCCCCCTCAGCAGTCAGTCCAGGGAGTATCTGGCATTTGTTGGCAACAGTCTAATTCAGCGTGAAGAGTCAACCTCTGAAATAGAGTCAAAATGTGAAATAGACCTCAAATTCGAAAAGCATACACATATTCAGGTTCCCTACGGGTTGGGGAAGCCAAGAAACTACTCGTCTTCCGGATGCGACCTCCCCGTGAGGAATTAGCCCAGGGAGTATCTGGCATTTGTTGGCAACAGTCCAATTCAGCGTGAAGTCAAACTGTGAAACTGAACTCAAATTCGAAAAGCATACACATATTCAGGTTCCCTACGGCTTGGGGAAGCTCAAAAAACATTTGTTTTCCGGATGCGACCTCCCCCAGGGCATATCTCGAATCATACCTCTCCATCAGCCCGGGACGTATCTTGCATTTGTTGCCAAAAGTCCAAATCAGCATCAATAGTCAAAATTTGAAATTGACCTCAAATTCGAAAAGGATCATATATTCAGGTTCCAATCGGGTTGGGGAAGCCAGGAAACGATCTCCCCCTGAGAAGTTAGCCCAGGATGTATCTTGCATTTGTTGGCAAAAATCCAATTGAACATGGAAAGTCAAAATGTGAAAAAATCCAATAAAGCATGAAAAGTCAAAATGTGAAACTGACCTCAAGTTCGAAAAGTATACATATATTCTGGTTCCCCACCGGTTGGGGAAGCCGAAAAACCATGTTTTCTGGATGCGACCTCCCCCTGTGAAGTTAGCCCTGGACGTATCTTGCATTTGTTGGCAAAAATACAATAAAGCATGAAAAGTCAAAATGTGAAACTGATCTCAAATTCGAAAATTATACATAAATATAGGTTCCCCATCAGTTGGGGAAGCCGAAAAACCATATGTTTTCTGGATGCGACCTCCCCCTGAGAAGTTAGCCTAGGATGTATCTTGCATTTGTTGGCAAAAATCCAATTCAGCATGGAAAGTCCAAATTTGAAACTGACTTCAAATCTTAAAAGTATACATTATATTCTGGTTCCCCACCAGCTGGTGAATCCGAAACAACATTTGTTTTCCGGATGCGACCTCTCCCTAAGGAGTTAGCCCTGGATGTATCTTGCATTTGTTGGCAAAAATCCAATTCAGAATGGAAAGTCAAAATGTGAAACTGACCTCAAGTTCGAAAAGTATACTTATATTCTGGTTCCCCACCGGTTGGGGAAGCCGAAAAACCATATGTTTTCTGGATGCGACCTCCCCCTGAGAAGTTAGCTCTGGATGTATCTTGCATTTGTTGGCAAAAATCCAATTCAGAATGGAAAGTCAAAATTTGAAACTGACTTCAAGTCTTAAAAGTATACATATATTCTGGTTCCCCACCAGATGGGGAAGCCAAAAAACCATATGTTTTCCGTATGCGACCTCCCCCTGTGAAGTTAGCCCTGGATGTGTCTGATTTGTTGGCACAAATCCATAAAGCAATGAAAAGTCAAAATTGAAACTGATCTCAACTTCGAAAATTATACATATAATAGGTTTTCTTTCTCTCAGTTGGGGAGCCAAAGAACTATATGTTTTCCGTATGCGACCTCCCCCGGAAGTAGCCTAGGATGTATCTTGCATTTGTTGGCAAAAAAAACAACATCCAAAAAGCATGAAGTCAAAATATTGAAACTGACTTCAAATCTTTAAAGTATACATATATTCTGGGTCCCCACCAGCTGGGTAAGCCTAAAGAACATTTTTTTTCCGATGCGACCTCCCCCTGTGAGTTAGCCTGGAAGTATCTTGAATTTGTGTTGGCAAAAAATCCAATAAAGCAGTAAAGTCAATGTGAACTGACCTCTGTTCGAAAGTATACATATATTCAGTTTCCCACCCATGTTGCGTAAACCGAAAAACCATATGTTTTTTCGTAGCGACCTCCCCCTGAGAAGTTAGCCTAGGATGTATCTTGCATTTGTTGGCAAAAATCCAATAAAGCATGAAAAGTCAAAATTTGAACCTGACCTCAAGTTCGAAAAGTATACATATAATCTGGTTCCCCACCGGTTGGGGAAGCCGAAAAACCATATGTTTTCTGTATGCGACCTCCCCCTGAGAAGTTAGCCTGGGATGTATCTTGCATTTGTTGGCAAAAATCCAATTCAAATTCAAAGTCCAAATTTGAAACTGACTTCAAATCTTAAAAGTATACATTATATTCTGGTTCCCCACCAGCTGGTGAATCCGAAACAACATTTGTTTTCCTGATGCCACCTCTCCCTAAGGAGTTAGCCCTGGATGTATCTTGCATTTGTTGGCACAAATCCAATAAAGCATGAAAAGTCAAAATTTGAAACTGACTTCAAATC
>JALGBA010003720.1:0-63241 GCA_023970755.1 Azemiops feae | reverse complement strand
TCAGCCAGAAAAGTCAATTTTGTAGACAGAGCCCAAATTTGAAAAAGAAACACATATGCAGGTTCCACTCAGATGGGGAAGCTGAGAAACCAGTTGTTTTCCGGATGTGAGCTTTTCCTGAGGAGTTAGCCCAAGGCGTATCTGGCAATTGTTGGTAAAAATCCCATTCAGCCAGAAAAGTCAATTATTCAGACAGAGCTCAAATTTGAAAAAGAAACACATATGCAGGTTCCACTCAGATGGGGAAGCTGAAAAATCATTTTTTTTCCATCTCCGAGCTTTCCCTGTGGAGTTAGCCCAAAGCCTATCTCTCAATTGTTGGTAAAAATCTCATTGAGCCAGAAAAGTCAATTATTCAGACAGAGCTCAAATTTGAAAAAGAAACACATATGCAGGTTCCACTCAGATTGGGAAGCTGAAAAACCAGTTGTTTTCCGGATGTGAGCTTTCCCTGAGGAGTTAGCCCAAGGCGTATCTCGCAATTGTTGGTAAAAATCCCATTCAGCCAGAAAAGTCATTTTTTCAGACAGAGCTCAAATTTGAAAAAGAAACACATATGCAGGCTCCATTCAGATGGGGAAGATGAAAAACCAGTTGTTTTCTGGATGTGAGCTTTCCCCGACTGAAGTTACGGGGCAGACGTTCTCGCAATTGTTGGTAAAAATCCCTTCAGCCAGAAATAGTCAATTTTTCAGACACAGCTCAAATTTGAAAAATAAACACATATGCAGGTTCCACTCAGATGGGGAAGCTGAAAAACCAGTTGTTTTCCAGCTCTGAGCTTTCCCTGTGGAGATAGCCCAAGGCGTATCTCGCAATTGGTAAAAATCCTATTCAACCAGAAAAGTCAATATTTTAGACAGAGCTCAAATTTGAAAAAGAAACACATATGCAGGTTCCACTCAGATGGGGAAGCTGAGAAACCAGTTGTTTTCCGGATGTGAGCTTTCCCTGAGGAGTTAGCCCAAGGCATATCTGGAAATTGGTAAAAATCCCATTCAGCCAGAAAAGTCAATTTTTCAGACAGAGCTCAAATTTGAAAAAGAAACACATATGCAGGTTCCACTCAGATGTGGAAGCTGAAAAATCACTTGTTTTCCATCTCTGAACTTTCCCTGAGAAGTTAGCCCAAGGCGTATCTGGCAATTGTTGGTAAAAATCCCATTCAGCCAGAAAAGTCAATTATTCAGACAGAGCTCAAATTTGAAAAAGAAACACATATGCAGGTTCCACTCAGATGGGGAAGCTGAAAAATCATTTTTTTTCCATCTCTGAGCTTTCCCTGTGGAGTTAGCCCAAAGCCTATCTCTCAATTGTTGGTAAAAATCTCATTGAGCCAGAAAAGTCAATTATTCAGACAGAGCTCAAATTTGAAAAAGAAACACATATGCAGGTTCCACTCAGATTGGGAAGCTGAAAAACCAGTTGTTTTCCGGATGTGAGCTTTCCCTGAGGAGTTAGCCCAAGGCGTATCTCGCAATTGTTGGTAAAAATCCCATTCAGCCAGAAAAGTCAATTTTTCAGACAGAGCTCAAATTTGAAAAAGAAACACATATGCAGGCTCCATTCAGATGGGGAAGATGAAAAACCACTTGTTTTCTGGATGTGAGCTTTCCCTGAGGAGTTAGCGCAAGGCGTATCTCGCAATTGTTGGTAAAAATCCCATTCAGCCAGAAAAGTCAATTTTTCAGACAGAGCTCAAATTTGAAAAAGAAACACATATGCAGGTTCCACTCAGATGGGGAAGCTGAAAAACCAGTTGTTTTCCAGATGTTAGCTTTCCCTGAGGAGTTAGCGCAAGACGTATCTCGCAATTGTTGGTAAAAATCCTATTCAACCAGAAAAGTCAATATTTTAGACAGAGCTCAAATTTGAAAAAGAAACACATATGCAGGTTCCACTCAGATGGGGAAGCTGAGAAACCAGTTGTTTTCCGGATGTGAGCTTTCCCTGAGGAGTTAGCCCAAGGCATATCTGGAAATTGGTAAAAATCCCATTCAGCCAGAAAAGTCACTTTTTCAGACAGAGCTGAAATTTGAAAAAGAAACACATATGCAGGTTCCACTCAGATGTGGAAGCTGAAAAATCACTTGTTTTCCATCTCTGAACTTTCCCTGAGAAGTTAGCCCAAGGCGTATCTCGCCATTGTTGGTAAAAATCGCATTGAGCCAGAAAAGTCAATTATTCAGACAGAGCTCAAATTTGAAAAAGAAACACATATGCAGGTTCCACTCAGATTGGGAAGCTGAAAAACCAGTTGTTTTCCGGATGTGAGCTTTCCCTGAGGAGTTAGCCCAAGGAATATCTGGCAATTGGTAAAAATCCCATTCAGCCAGAAAAGTCAATTTTTTAGACAGAGCTCAAATTTGAAAAAGAAACACATATGCAGATTCCACTCAGATGGGGAAGCTGAAAAACCACTTGTTTTCCAGTTCTGAGTTTTCCCTGTGGAGATAGCCCAAGGCGAATCTCGCAATTGGTAAAAATCCCATTCACCCAGAAAAGTCAATTTTTCAGACAAAGCTCAAATTTGAAAAAGAAACACATATGCAGGTTCCTCTCAGATGGGAAGCTTAAAAACCATTTCTTTTCCGGATGTGAGCTTTCCCTGTGGAGATAGCCCAAGGCGTATCTCGCAATTGGTAAAAATTCCATTCAGCCAGAAAATTCAATTATTCAGACAGAGCTCAAATTTGAAAAAGAAACACATATGCAGGTTCCACTCAGATGGGGAAGCTGAAAAATCATTTTTTTTCCATCTCTGAGCTTTCCCTGTGGAGTTAGCCCAAGGAGTATCTCGCAATTTGTGGTAAAAATCCCATTCAGCCAGAAAATTCAATTATGCAGAAAGAGTTCAAATTTGAAAAAGAAACACATATGCAGGTTCCACTCAGATGGGGAAGCTGAAAAACCAGTTGTTTTCCGGATGTGAGCTTTTCCTGAGGAGTTAGCCCAAGGTGCATGTCGCAATTGGTAAAAATCCGATTCAGCCGGAAAAGTCAATTTTTCAGACAGATCTCAAATTTGAAAAAGAAACACATATGCAGGTTCCACTCAGATGGGGAAGCTGAAAAATCACTTGTTTTCCATCTGTGAACTTTCCCTGAGAAGTTAGCCCAAGGCGTATCTCGCAATTGTTGGTAAAAATCTCATTGAGCCAGAAAAGTCAATTATTCAGACAGAGCTCAAATTTGAAAAAGAAACACATATGCAGGTTCCACTCAGATTGGGAAGCTGAGAAACCAGTTATTTTCCGGATGTGAGCTTTCCCTGAGGACTTAGCCCAAGGAATATCTGGCAATTGGTAAAAATCCCATTCAGCCAGAAAAGTCAATTTTTTAGACAGAGCTCAAATTTGAAAAAGAAACACATATGCAGGTTCCACTCAGATGGGGCAGCTGAAAAACCACTTGTTTTCCAGTTCCGAGTTTTCCCTGTGGAGATAGCCCAAGCAGTATCTCGCAATTGGTAAAAATCCCATTCACCCAGAAAAGTCAATTTTTCAGATAAAGCTCAAATTTGAAAAAGAAACACATATGCAGGTTCCTCTCAGATGGGAAGCTTAAAAACCATTTCTTTTCCGGATGTGAGCTTTCCCTGTGGAGATAGCCCAAGGCGTATCTCGGAATTGGTAAAAATCCCATTCAGCCAGAAAATTCAATTATTCAGACAGAGCTCAAATTTGAAAAAGAAACACATATGCAGGTTCCACTCAGATGGGGAAGCTGAAAAACCAGTTGTTTTCCGGATGTGAGCTTTCCCTGACGAGTTAGCCCAAGGAATATCTGGAAATTGGTAAAAATCCCATTCAGCCAGAAAAGTCAATTTTTTAGACAGAGCTCAAATTTGAAAAAGAAACACATATGCAGGTTCCACTCAGATGTGGAAGCTGAACAATCACTTGTTTTCCATCTCTGAACTTTCCCTGAGAAGTTAGCCCAAGGCGTATCTGCAATTGTTGTAAAATGCCCCACCTTTCAGCAAGAAAAGTCAATTATTCATACGAGCTCAAATTTGAAAAACAAACCCCACATATGCGGCGTTCCACTCAGATGGGGAAGCT
The DNA here is from genome assembly GCA_023970755.1 of Azemiops feae. Lineage (NCBI taxonomy): Eukaryota > Metazoa > Chordata > Lepidosauria > Squamata > Viperidae > Azemiops > Azemiops feae. The sequence goes on along the minus strand of JALGBA010003720.1, from coordinate 59,178 downwards.
GAAATCTTTTTTTTTTTTTCCATCTCTGAGCTTTCTGGGATAGCCCAAAGCCTTATCTCTCAATTGTTGGTAAAACTCATTGAGCCAGAAAGTCAATTATTCAGACAGAGCTCAAATTTGAAAAAGAAACACATATGCAGGTTCCACTCAGATTGGGAAGCTGAAAAACCAGTTGTTTTCCGGATGTGAGCTTTCCCTGAGGAGTTAGCCCAAGGCGTATCTCGCAATTGTTGGTAAAAATCCCATTCAGCCAGAAAAGTCATTTTTTCAGACAGAGCTCAAATTTGAAAAAGAAACACATATGCAGGCTCCATTCAGATGGGGAAGATGAAAAACCAGTTGTTTTCTGGATGTGAGCTTTCCCTGAGGAGTTAGCGCAAGGCGTATCTCGCAATTGTTGGTAAAAATCCCATTCAGCCAGAAAAGTCAATTTTTCAGACAGAGCTCAAATTTGAAAAAGAAACACATATGCAGGTTCCACTCAGATGGGGAAGCTGAAAAACCAGTTGTTTTCCGGATGTTAGCTTTCCCTGAGGAGTTAGCGCAGACGTTATCTTCGCAATTGTTGGTAAAAATCCCATTCAGCCAGAAAAGTCAATTTTTCAGACACAGCTCAAATTTGAAAAATAAACACATATGCAGGTTCCACTCAGATGGGGAAGCTGAAAAACCAGTTGTTTTCCAGCTCTGAGCTTTCCCTGAGGAGTTAGCCCAAGGCATATCTGGAAATTGGTAAAAATCCCATTCAGCCAGAAAAGTCAATTTTTCAGACAGAGCTGAAATTTGAAAAAGAAACACATATGCAGGTTCCACTCAGATGTGGAAGCTGAAAAATCACTTGTTTTCCATCTCTGAACTTTCCCTGAGAAGTTAGCCCAAGGCGTATCTCGCAATTGTTGGTAAAAATCTCATTGAGCCAGAAAAGTCAATTATTCAGACAGAGCTCAAATTTGAAAAAGAAACACATATGCAGGTTCCTCTCAGATGGGAAGCTTAAAAACCATTTCTTTTCCGGATGTGAGCTTTCCCTGTGGAGATAGCCCAAGGCGTATCTCGCAATTGGTAAAAATCCCATTCAGCCAGAAAATTCAATTATTCAGACAGAGCTCAAATTTGAAAAAGAAACACATATGCAGGTTCCACTCAGATGGGGAAGCTGAAAAACCAGTTGTTTTCCGGATGTGAGCTTTCCCTGAGGAGTTAGCCCAAGGCGTATCTGGCAATTGGTAAAAATCCCATTTAGCCAGAAAAGTCAATTTTTTAGACAGAGCTCAAATTTGAAAAAGAAACACATATGCAGGTTCCATTCAGATGGGGAATCTGAAAAATCACTTGTTTTCCATCTCTGAACTTTCCCTGAGAAGTTAGCCCAAGGCGTATCTCGCCATTGTTGGTAAAAATCGCATTGAGCCAGAAAAGTCAATTATTCAGACAGAGCTCAAATTTGAAAAAGAAACACATATGCAGGTTCCACTCAGATGTGGAAGCTGAAAAATCACTTGTTTTCCATCTCTGAACTTTCCCTGAGAAGTTAGCCCAAGGCGTATCTCGCAATTGTTGGTAAAAATCTCATTGAGCCAGAAAAGTCAATTATTCAGACAGAGCTCAAATTTGAAAAAGAAACACATATGCAGGTTCCATTCAGATGGGGAAGCTGAGAAACCAGTTGTTTTCCGGATGTGTGCTTTTCCTGAGGAGTTAGCCCAAGGCGCATGTCGCAATTGGTAAAAATCCGATTCAGCCAGAAAAGTCAATTTTTCAGACAGAGCTGAAATTTGAAAAAGAAACACATATGCAGGTTCCACTCAGATGGGGAATCTGAAAAATCACTTGTTTTCCATCTCTGAACTTTCCCTGAGAAGTTAGCCCAAGGCGTATCTCGCCATTGTTGGTAAAAATCGCATTGAGCCAGAAAAGTCAATTATTCAGACAGAGCTCAAATTTGAAAAAGAAACACATATGCAGGTTCCACTCAGATTGGGAAGCTGAAAAACCAGTTGTTTTCCGGATGTGAGCTTTCCCTGAGGAGTTAGCCCAAGGAATATCTGGCAATTGGTAAAAATCCCATTCAGCCAGAAAAGTCAATTTTTTAGACAGAGCTCAAATTTGAAAAAGAAACACATATGCAGGTTCCACTCAGATGGGGAAGCTGAAAAACCACTTGTTTTCCAGTTCCGAGTTTTCCCTGTGGAGATAGCCCAAGGCGTATCTCGCAATTGGTAAAAATCCCATTCACCCAGAAAAGTCAATTTTTCAGACAAAGCTCAAATTTGAAAAAGAAACACATATGCAGGTTCCATTCAGATGGGGAAGCTGAGAAACTAGTTGTTTTCCGGATGTGTGCTTTTCCTGAGGAGTTAGCCCAAGGCGCATGTCGCAATTGGTAAAAATCCGATTCAGCCAGAAAAGTCAATTTTTCAGACAGAGCTGAAATTTGAAAAAGAAACACATATGCAGGTTCCACTCAGATGGGGAATCTGAAAAATCACTTGTTTTCCATCTCTGAACTTTCCCTGAGAAGTTAGCCCAAGGCGTATCTCGCCATTGTTGGTAAAAATCGCATTGAGCCAGAAAAGTCAATTATTCAGACAGAGCTCAAATTTGAAAAAGAAACACATATGCAGGTTCCACTCAGATTGGGAAGCTGAAAAACCAGTTGTTTTCCGGATGTGAGCTTTCCCTGAGGAGTTAGCCCAAGGAATATCTGGCAATTGGTAAAAATCCCATTCAGCCAGAAAAGTCATTTTTTTAGACAGAGCTCAAATTTGAAAAAGAAACACATATGCAGGTTCCACTCAGATGGGGAAGCTGAAAAACCACTTGTTTTCCAGTTCCGAGTTTTCCCTGTGGAGATAGCCCAAGGTGTATCTCGCAATTGGTAAAAATCCCATTCACCCAGAAAAGTCAATTTTTCAGACAAAGCTCAAATTTGAAAAAGAAACACATATGCAGGTTCCTCTCAGATGGGAAGCTTAAAAACCATTTCTTTTCCGGATGTGAGCTTTCCCTGTGGAGATAGCCCAAGGCGTATCTCGCAATTGGTAAAAATCCCATTCAGCCAGAAAATTCAATTATTCAGACAGAGCTCAAATTTGAAAAAGAAACACATATGCAGGTTCCACTCAGATGGGGAAGCTGAAAAACCAGTTGTTTTCCGGATGTGAGCTTTCCCTGACGAGTTAGCCCAAGGCATATCTGGCAATTGGTAAAAATCCCATTCACCCAGAAAAGTCAATTTTTCACACAAAGCTCAAATTTGAAAAAGAAACACATATGCAGGTTACTCTCAGATGGGAAGCTTAAAAACCATTTCTTTTCCGGATGTGAGCTTTCCCTGTGGAGATAGCCCAAGGCGTATCTCGCAATTGGTAAAAATCCCATTCAGCCAGAAAATTCAATTATTCAGACAGAGCTCAAATTTGAAAAAGAAACACATATGCAGGTTCCACTCAGATGGGGAAGCTGAAAAACCAGTTGTTTTCCGGATGTGAGCTTTCCCTGACGAGTTAGCCCAAGGCATATCTGTCAATTGGTAAAAATCCCATTCAGCCAGAAAAGTCAATTCTTCAGACAGAGCTCAAATTTGAAAAGGAAACACATATGCAGGTTCCATTCAGATGGGGAAGCTGAGAAACCAGTTGTTTTCCGGATGTGAGCTTTTCCTGAGGAGTTAGCCCAACGCGCATGTCGCAATTGGTAAAAATCCGATTCAGCCAGAAAAGTCAATTTTTCAGACAGAGCTGAAATTTGAAAAAGAAACACATATGCAGGTTCCACTCAGATGGGGAAGCTGAAAAATCACTTGTTTTCCATCTCTGAAGTTTCCCTGAGAAGTTAGCCCAAGGCGTATCTCGCAATTGTTGGTAAAAATCTCATTGAGCCAGAAAAGTCAATTATTCAGACAGAGCTCAAATTTGAAAAAGAAACACATATGCAGGTTCCACTCAGATTGAGAAGCTGAAAAACCAGTTGTTTTCCGGATGTGAGCTTTCCCTGAGGAGTTAGCCCAAGGAATATCTGGCAATTGGTAAAAATCCCATTCAGCCAGAAAAGTCAATTTTTTAGACAGAGCTCAAATTTGAAAAAGAAACACATATGCAGGTTCCACTCAGATGGGGAAGCTGAAAAACCAGTTGTTTTCCGGATCCGACCTCTCTCAGAGGAGTTAGCCCAGGGCATATCTCACATTTGTTGGTAAACATCCGATTCAGCTTCAAAATTCAAATTTTGAGACAGAATTCAAATTAAAAAAGAAAACATATATGCTGGTTCCCCTGGGGTGGGGAAGCTGAAAAACCACTTGTTTTCCGGATCCAACCTCTCCCTGAGGAGTTATCCCACAGCGTATCTCACATTTGTTGGTAAACATCCAATTCAGCATCAAAAGTCAAATTTTGAGACAGAATTCAAATTCAAAAAGAAAACATATATTCAGGTTCTCCTGGGATGGGGAATCTGAAAAACCACTTGTTTTCCGGATCCAACCTCTCCCTGAGGAGTTGTCCCAGAGTGTATATCGCATTTGTTGGTAAAAATCCCATTCAGCCTCAAAAGTCAAATTTTGAGACAGAATTCAAATTCAAAAAGAAAACATATATTCAGATTCTCCTGGGATGGGGAATCCGAAAAACCACTTGTTTTTCGGATCCGACCTCTCTCAGAGGAGTTAGCGCAGGGTATATCTCATATTTGTTGGTAAACATCCAATTCAGCTTCAAAATTCAAATTTTGAGACAGAATTCAAATTCAAAAAGAAAACATATATTCAGGTTCCCCTGGGATGGGGAAGCTGAAAAACCAATTGTTTTTCGGATCAGACCTCTCTCAGAGGAGTTAGCCCAGGGTATATCTCATATTTGTTGGTAAACATCCGATTCAGCTTCAAAATTCAAATTTTGAGACAGAATTCAAATTCAAAAAGCAAATGTATATTCTGGTTCCCCTGGGGTGGGTAAGCCGAAAAACCATTTGTTTTCCGGATCCCACCTCTCTCAGAGGAGTTAGCCCAGGGTATATCTCACATTTGTTGGTAAACATCCGATTCAGCTTTAAAATTCAAATTTTGAGACAGAATTCAAATTCAAAAAGCAAACGTATATTCAGATTCTCCTGGGGTGGGTAATCTGAAAAACCACTTGTTTTCCGGATCCAACCTCTCCCTGAGGAGTTGTCCCAGAGCGTATATCGCATTTGTTGGTAAAAATCCAATTCAGCCTCAAAAGTCAAATCTTGAGACAGAATTCAAATTCAAAAAGCAAACATATATTCTGGTTCCCCTGGGGTGGGTAAGCTGAAAAACCACTTGTTTTCCGGATCCGACCTCTCTCAGAGGAGTTAGCCCAGGGCATATCTCACATTTGTTGGTAAACATCCGATTCAGCTTCAAAATTCAAATTTTGAGACAGAATTCAAATTAAAAAAGAAAATATATATGCTGGTTCCCCTGGCGTGGGGAAGCTGAAAAACCACTTGTTTTCCGAATCCCACACCTTCTCTGTGGAATTAGCCCACGGCGCATCTCACATTTGTTGGTAAAAATCCAATTCAACTTCAAAATTCAAATTTTGAGACAGAATTCAAATTCAAAAAGCGAACATTTATTCAGGTTCCCTGGGGTGGGGAAGCCGAAAAACCACTTGTTTTCCGGATTCGACCTCTCCCTGAGTAGTTATCCCACAGAGTATCTCACATTTGTTGGTAAACATCCAATTCAGCATCAAAAGTCAAATTTTGAGACAGAATTCAAATTCAAAAAGAAAACATATATTCTGGTTCCCCTGGGATGGGGAATCTGAAAAACCACTTGTTTTCCGGATCCAACCTCTCCCTGAGGAGTTGTCCCAGAGTGTATATCGCATTTGTTGGTAAAAGTCCCATTCAGCCTCAAAAGTCAAATTTTGAGACAGAATTCAAATTCAAAAAGAAAACATATATTCAGATTCTCCTGGGATGGGGAATCCGAAAAACCACTTGTTTTTCGGATCCGACCTCTCTCAGAGTAGTTAGCCCAGGGCATATCTCACATTTGTTGGTAAACATCCAATTGAGCTTCAAAATTCAAATTTTGAGACAGAATTCAAATTCAAAAAGAAAACATATATTCAGGTTCCCCTGGGGTGGGGAAGCTGAAAAACCACTTGTTTTCCAAATCCCACACCTTCTCTGTGGACTTAGCCCACGGCATATCTATCATTTGTTGGTAAACATCCAATTCAGCTTCAAAATTCAAATTTTGAGACAGAATTCAAATTCAAAAAGAAAACATATATTCAGGATCCCCTGGGATGGGGAAGCTGAAAAACCACTTGTTTTCCGAATCCCACACCTTCTCTGTGGAATTAGCCCACGGCGCATCTCACATTTCTTGGTAAAAATCCAATTCAGCTTCAAAATTCAAATTTTGAGACAGAATTCAAATTCAAAAAGCAAATGTATATTCTGGTTCCCCTGGGGTGGGTAAGCCGAAAAACCATTTGTTTTCCGGATCCCACCTCTCTCAGAGGAGTTAGCCCAGGGTATATCTCACATTTGTTGGTAAACATCCGATTCAGCTTAAAAATTCAAATTTTGAGACAGAATTCAAATTCAAAAAGCAAACGTATATTCAGATTCTCCTGGGATGGGTAATCTGAAAAACCACTTGTTTTCCGGATCCAACCTCTCCCTGAGGAGTTCTCCCAGAGCGTATATCGCATTTGTTGGTAAAAATCCAATTCTGCCTCAAAAGTCAAATCTTGAGACAGAAGTCAAATTCAAAAAGCAAACATATATTCTGGTTCCCCTGGGGTGGGTAAGCCGAAAAACCACTTGTTTTCCGGATCCGACCTCTCTCAGAGGAGTTAGCCCAGGGCATATCTCACATTTGTTGGTAAACATCCGATTCAGCTTCAAAATTCAAATTTTGAGACAGAATTCAAATTAAAAAAGAAAATATATATGCTGGTTCCCCTGGGGTGGGGAAGCTGAAAAACCACTTGTTTTCCGGATCCGACCTCTCTCAGAGCAGTTAGCCCAGGGCATATCTCACATTTGTTGGTAAACATCCAATTCAGCCTCAAAATTCATATTTTGAGACAGAATTCAAATTAAAAAAGAAAACATATATTCAGGTTCCCCTGGGATGGGGAATCTGAAAAACCACTTGTTTTCCGGATCCAACCTCTCCCTGAGGAGTTGTCCCAGAGTGTATATCGCATTTGTTGGTAAAAGTCCCATTCAGCCTCAAAAGTCAAATTTTGAGACAGAATTCAAATTCAAAAAGAAAACATATATTCAGATTCTCCTGGGATGGGGAATCCGAAAAACCACTTGTTTTTCGGATCCGACCTCTCTCAGAGTAGTTAGCCCAGGGCATATCACACATTTGTTAGTAAAAATCCAATTCAGCCTCAAAAGTCAAATTTTGAGACAGAATTCAAATTCAAAAAGCAAATGTATATTCAGATTCTCCTGGGATGGGGAATCCAAAAAACCACTTGTTTTTCGGATCCGACCTCTCTCAGAGTAGTTAGCCCCGAGCATATCTCTCATTTGTTGGTAAACATCCAATTCAGCTTCAAAATTCAAATTTTGAGAAAGAATTCAAATTCAAAAAGAAAACACATATTCAGGTTCCCCTGGGGTGGGGAAGCTGAAAAACCACTTGTTTTCCGAATCCCACACCTTCTCTGTGGAATTAGCCCATGGCGCATGTCACATTTGTTGGTAAAAATCCAATTCAGCTTCAAATTTCAAATTTTGAGACAGAATTCAAATTCAAAAAGCTAACATTTATTCAGGTTCCCTGGGGTGGGGAAGCCGAAAAACCACTTGTTTTCCGGATCCGACCTCTCCCTGAGGAGTTGTCCCAGAGCGTATATCGCATTTGTTGGTAAAAATCCAATTCATCCTCAAAAGTCAAATTTTTAGACAGAATTCAAATTCAAAAAGAAAGCATATATTCAGATTCTCCTGGGATGGGGAATCAGAAAAACCATTTGTTTTTCGGATCGGACCTCTCTCACAGGAGTTAGCCCAGGGCATATCTCACATTTGTTGGTAAACATCCAATTCAACTTCAAAATTCAAATTTTGAGACAGAATTCATATTCAAAAATAAAACATATATTCAGGTTCCCCTGGGGTGGGGAAGCTAAAAACAACTTGTTTTCCGAATCCCACACCTTCTCTGTGGAATTAGCCCACGGCGCATCTCACATTTGTTCGTAAAAATCCTATTCAGCTTCAAAATTCAAATTTTGAGACAGAATTCAAATTCAAAAAGCAAACATTTATTCAGGTTCCCTGGGGTGGGGAAGCCGAAAAACCACTTGTTTTCCGTATCTGACCTCTCATTGAGGAGTTATCCTAGAGCGTATCTCACATTTGTTGGTAAAAATCCAATTCAGCCTCAAAAGTCAAATTTTGAGACAGAATTCAAATTCAAAAAGCCAATATATATTCAGGTTCCCCTGGGATGGGTAATCTGAAAAACCACTTGTTTTCCAGATCCAACCTCTCCCTGAGGAGTTGTCCTAGAGCGTATATCGCATTTGTTGGTAAAAATCCAATTCAGCCTCCAAAGTCAAATTTTGAGACAGAATTCAAATTCAAAAAGCATATATTCAGATTCTCCTGGGATGGGGAATCCGAAAAACCACTTGTTTCCGGATCCGACCTCTCTCAGAGGAGTTAGCCCAGGGTATATCTCACATTTGTTGGTAAACATCCGATTCAGCTTCAAAATTCAAATTTTGAGACAGAATTCAAATTCAAAAAGCAAACATTTATTCAGGTTCCCTGGGGTGGGGAAGCCGAAAAACCACTTGTTTTCCGGATCCAACCTCTCCCTGAGGAGTTGTCCCAGAGCGTATATCGCATTTGTTGGTAAAAATCCAATTCAGCCTCAAAAGTCAAATCTTGAGACAGAAGTCAAATTCAAAAAGCAAACATATATTCTGGTTCCCCTGGGGTGGGTAAGCCGAAAAACCACTTGTTTTCCGGATCCGACCTCTCTCAGAGGAGTTAGCCCAGGGCATATCTCACATTTGTTGGTAAACATCCGATTCAGCTTCAAAATTCAAATTTTGAGACAGAATTCAAATTAAAAAAGAAAACATATATGCTGGTTCCCCTGGCGTGGGGAAGCTGAAAAACCACTTGTTTTCCGAATCCCACACCTTCTCTGTGGAATTAGCCCACGGCGCATCTCACATTTGTTGGTAAAAATCCAATTCAACTTCAAAATTCAAATTTTGAGACAGAATTCAAATTCAAAAAGCGAACATTTATTCAGGTTCCCTGGGGTGGGGAAGCCGAAAAACCACTTGTTTTCCGGATTCGACCTCTCCCTGAGGAGTTATCCCACAGCGTATCTCACATTTGTTGGTAAACATCCAATTCAGCATCAAAAGTCAAATTTTGAGACAGAATTCAAATTCAAAAAGAAAACATATATTCAGGTTCCCCTGGGATGGGGAATCTGAAAAACCACTTGTTTTCCGGATCCAACCTCTCCCTGAGGAGTTGTCCCCGAGTGTATATCGCATTTGTTGGTAAAAGTCTCATTCAGCCTCAAAAGTCAAATTTTGAGACAGAATTCAAATTCAAAAAGAAAACATATATTCAGATTCTCCTGGGATGGGGAATCCGAAAAACCACTTGTTTTTCGGATCCGACCTCTCTCAGAGGAGTTAGCCCAGGGCATATCTCACATTTGTTGGTAAACATCCAATTCAGCTTCAAAATTCAAATTTTGAGACAAATTCAAAAAGAAAACATATATGCTGGTTCCCCTGGCGTGGGGAAGCTGAAAAACCACTTGTTTTCCGAATCCCACACCTTCTCTGTGGAATTAGCCCACGGCGCGTCTCACATTTGTTGGTAAAAATCCAATTCAGCCTCAAAAGTCAAATTTTGAGACAGAATTCAAATTCAAAAAGCAAATGTATATATTTAGATTCTCCTTGGATGGGGAATATGAAAAACCACTTGTTTTTCGGATCCGACCTCTCTCAGAGTAGTTAGCCCTGGGCATATCTCACATTTGTTGGTAAACGTCCAATTCAGCTTCAAAATTCAAATTTTGAGACAGAATTCAAATTCAAAAAGAAAACATATATTCAGGTTCCCCTGGGGTGGGGAAGCTAAAAACAACTTGTTTTCCGAATCCCACACCTTCTCTGTGGAATTAGCCCACGGCGCATCTCACATTTGTTCGTAAAAATCCTATTCAGCTTCAAAATTCAAATTTTGAGACAGAATTCAAATTCAAAAAGCAAACATTTATTCAGGTTCCCTGGGGTGGGGAAGCAGAAAAACCACTTGTTTTCCGTATCTGACCTCTCATTGAGGAGTTATCCTAGAGCGTATCTCACATTTGTTGGTAAAAATCCAATTCAGCCTCAAAAGTCAAATTTTGAGACAGAATTCAAATTCAAAAAGCCAATGTATATTCAGGTTCCCCTGGGATGGGTAATCTGAAAAACCACTTGTTTTCCGGATCCAACCTCTCCCTGAGGAGTTGTCCTAGAGCGTATATCGCATTTGTTGGTAAAAATCCAATTCAGCCTCAAAAGTCAAATTTTGAGACAGAATTCAAATTCAAAAAGAAAACATATATTCAGATTCTCCTGGGATGGGGAATCCGAAAAACCACTTGTTTTTCGGATCAGACCTCTCTCAGAGGAGTTAGCCCAGGGATATCTCACATTTGTTGGTAAACATCCGATTCAACTTCAAAATTCAATTTTGAGACAGAATTCAAATTCAAAAAGCAAACATATATTCAGATTCTCCCGGGATGGGTAATCTGAAAAACCACTTGTTTTCCGGATCCAACCTCTCCCTGAGGAGTTGTCCCAGAGCGTATATCGCATTTGTTGGTAAAAATCCAATTCAGCCTCAAAAGTCAAATCTTGAGACAGAAGTCAAATTCAAAAACCAAACATATATTCTGGTTCCCCTGGGGTGGGTAAGCCGAAAAACCACTTGTTTTCCGGATCCGACCTCTCTCAGAGGAGTTAGCCCAGGGCATATCTCACATTTGTTGGTAAACATCCGATTCAGCTTCAAAATTCAAATTTTGAGACAGAATTCAAATTAAAAAAGAAAACATATATGCTGGTTCCCCTGGCGTGGGGAAGCTGAAAAACCACTTGTTTTCCGAATCCCACACCTTCTCTGTGGAATTAGCCCACGGCGCATCTCACATTTGTTGGTAAAAATCCAATTCAACTTCAAAATTCAAATTTTGAGACAGAATTCAAATTCAAAAAGCGAACATTTATTCAGGTTCCCTGGGGTGGGGAAGCCGAAAAACCACTTGTTTTCCGGATTCGACCTCTCCCTGAGGAGTTATCCCACAGCGTATCTCACATTTGTTGGTAAACATCCAATTCAGCATCAAAAGTCAAATTTTGAGCCAGAATTCAAATTCAAAAAGAAAACATATATTCAGGTTCCCCTGGGATGGGGAATCTGAAAAACCACTTGTTTTCCGGATCCAACCTCTCCCTGAGGAGTTGTCCCACAGTGTATATCGCATTTGTTGGTAAAAGTCCCATTCAGCCTCAAAAGTCAAAATTTGAGACAGAATTCAAATTCAAAAAGCAAACATATATTCAGATTCTCCTGGGATGGGGAATCCGAAAAACCACTTGTTTCTGGATCCGACCTCTCTCAGAGGAGTTAGCCCAGGGCATATCTCACATTTGTTGGTAAACATCCGATTCAGCTTCAAAATTCAAATTTTGAGACAGAATTCAAATTAAAAAAGAAAACATATATGCTGGTTCCCCTGGCGTGGGGAAGCTGAAAAACCACTTGTTTTCCGAATCCCACACCTTCTCTGTGGAATTAGCCCACGGCGCGTCTCACATTTGTTGGTAAAAATCCAATTCAGCCTCAAAAGTCAAATTTTGAGACAGAATTCAAATTCAAAAAGCAAATGTATATTCAGGTTCCCCTAGGACGGGGAATCTGAAAAACCACTTGTTTTCCGGATCCAACCTCTCCCTGAGGAGTAGTCCCAGAGCGTATCTCACATTTGTTGGTAAACATCCGATTCAACTTCAAAATTCAAATTTTGAGACAGAATTCATATTCAAAAAGAAAACATATATTCAGGTTCCCCTGGGGTGGGGAAGCTAGAAACAACTTGTTTTCCGAATCCCACCCCTTCTCTGTGGAATTAGCCCACGGCGCATCTCACATTTGTTGGTAAAAATCCAATTCAGCTTCAAAATTCAAATTTTGAGACAGAATTCAAATTCAAAAAGCAAACATTTATTCAGGTTCCCTGGGGTGCGGAAGCCGAAAAACCACTTTTTTTCCGGATCCGACCTCTCCCTGAGGAGTTATCCCAGAGCGTATATCGCATTTGTTGGTAAACATCCAATTCAGCATCAAAAGTCAAATTTTGAGACAGAATTCAAATTCAAAAAGCAAACATTTATTCAGGTTCCCTGGGGTGGGGAAGCTGAAAAACCACTTGTTTTCCGGATCCGACCTCTCCCTGAGGAGTTATCCCAGAGCATATCTCACATTTGTTGGTAAACATCCAATTCAGCATCAAAAGTCAAATTTTGAGACAGAATTCAAATTCAAAAAGCAAATGTATATTCAGGTTCCCCTAGGACGGGGAATCTGAAAAACCACTTGTTTTCCGGATCCAACCTCTCCCTGAGGAGTTGTCCCAGAGCGTATATAGCATTTGTTGGTAAAAATCCAATTCAGCCTCAAAAGTCAAATCTTGAGACAGAATTCAAATTCAAAAAGCAAAATATATTCTGGTTCCCCTGGGGTGGGTAAGCCGAAAAACCACTTGTTTTCCGGATCCGACCTCTCTCAGAGGAGTTAGTCCAGGGCATATCTCACATTTGTTGGTAAACATCCGATTCAGCTTCAAAATTCAAATTTTGAGACAGAATTCAAATTAAAAAAGAAAACATATATGCTGGTTCCCCTGGGGTGGGGAATCAAAAAAACCACTTGTTTTCCGGATCCAACCTCTCCCTGAGGAGTTATCCCACAGCGTATCTCACATTTGTTGGTAAACATCCAATTCAGCATCAAAAGTCAAATTTTGAGCCAGAATTCAAATTCAAAAAGAAAACATATATTCAGGTTCCCCTGTGGTGGGGAAGCTGAAAAACCACTTATTTTCCGAATCCCACACCTTCTCTGTGGACTTAGCCCACGGCGCATCTCACATTTGTTGGTAAACATCCAATTCAATCTCAAAAGTCAAATTTTGAGACAGAATTGAAATTCAAAAAGAAAACATATATTCAGATTCTCCTGGGATGGGGAATCCGAAAAACCACTTGTTTTTCGGATCAGACCTCTCTCAGAGGAGTTAGCCCAGGGTATATCTCATATTTGTTGGTAAACATCCGATTCAGCTTCAAAATTCAAATTTTGAGACAGAATTCAAATTCAAAAAGCAAATGTATATTCTGGTTCCCCTGGGGTGGGTAAGCCGAAAAACCACTTGTTTTCCAGATCCGACCTCTCTCAGAGGAGTTAGCCCAGGGTATATCTCACATTTGTTGGTAAACATCCGATTCAGCTTAAAAATTCAAATTTTGAGACAGAATTCAAATTCAAAAAGCAAACATATATGCTGGTTCCCCTGGCGTGGGGAAGCTGAAAAACCACTTGTTTTCCGAATCCCACACCTTCTCTGTGGAATTAGCCCACGGCGCGTCTCACATTTGTTGGTAAAAATCCAATTCAGCCTCAAAAGTCAAATTTTGAGACAGAATTCAAATTCAAAAAGCAAATGTATATATTTAGGTTCCCTGGGGTGGGGAAGCTGAAAAACCACTTGTTTTTCGGATCCGACCTCTCCCTGAGGAGTTAGCCCAGGGCATATCTCACATTTGTTGGTAAACATCCAATTCAGCTTCAAAATTCAAATTTTGAGACAGAATTCAAATTCAAAAAGCAAACATTTATTCAGATTCCCTGGGGTGGGGAAGCTGAAAAACCACTTGTTTTCCGGATCCGACCTCTCCCTGAGGAGTTATCCCAGAGCGTATCTCACATTTGTTGGTAAACATCCAATTCAGCATCAAAAGTCAAATTTTGAGACAGAATTCAAATTCAAAAAGCAAATGTATATTCAGGTTCCCCTAGGACGGGGAATCTGAAAAACCACTTGTTTTCCGGATCCAACCTCTCCCTGAGGAGTTGTCCCAGAGCGTATATAGCATTTGTTGGTAAAAATCCAATTCAGCCTCAAAAGTCAAATCTTGAGACAGAATTCAAATTCAAAAAGCAAAATATATTCTGGTTCCCCTGGGGTGGGTAAGCCGAAAAACCACTTGTTTTCCGGATCCGACCTCTCTCAGAGGAGTTAGTCCAGGGCATATCTCACATTTGTTGGTAAACATCCGATTCAGCTTCAAAATTCAAATTTTGAGACAGAATTCAAATTAAAAAAGAAAACATATATGCTGGTTCCCCTGGGGTGGGGAATCAAAAAAACCACTTGTTTTCCGGATCCAACCTCTCCCTGAGGAGTTATCCCACAGCGTATCTCACATTTGTTGGTAAACATCCAATTCAGCATCAAAAGTCAAATTTTGAGCCAGAATTCAAATTCAAAAAGAAAACATATATTCAGGTTCCCCTGTGGTGGGGAAGCTGAAAAACCACTTATTTTCCGAATCCCACACCTTCTCTGTGGACTTAGCCCACGGCGCATCTCACATTTGTTGGTAAACATCCAATTCAATCTCAAAAGTCAAATTTTGAGACAGAATTGAAATTCAAAAAGAAAACATATATTCAGATTCTCCTGGGATGGGGAATCCGAAAAACCACTTGTTTTTCGGATCAGACCTCTCTCAGAGGAGTTAGCCCAGGGTATATCTCATATTTGTTGGTAAACATCCGATTCAGCTTCAAAATTCAAATTTTGAGACAGAATTCAAATTCAAAAAGCAAATGTATATTCTGGTTCCCATGGGGTGGGTAAGCCGAAAAACCACTTGTTTTCCAGATCCAACCTCTCCCTGAGGAGTTGTCCCAGAGTGTATATCGCATTTGTTGGTAAAAGTCCCATTCAGCCTCAAAAGTCAAATTTTGAGACAGAATTCAAATTCAAAAAGAAAACATATATTCAGATTCTCCTGGGATGGGGAATCCGAAAAACCACTTGTTTTTCGGATCCGACCTCTCTCAGAGGAGTTAGCCCAGGGCATATCTCACATTTGTTGGTAAACATCCAATTCAGCATCAAAAGTCAAATTTTGAGACAGAATTCAAATTCAAAAAGAAAACATATATTTAGGTTCCCCTGGGGTGGGGAAGCTGAAAAACCACTTATTTTCCGAATCCCACACCTTCTCTGTGGAGTTGTCCCAGAGCGTATATCGCATTTGTTGGTAAAAATCCAATTCAGCCTCAAAAGTCAAATCTTGACACAGAATTCAAATTCAAAAAGCAAAATATATTCTGGTTCCCCTGGGGTGGGTAAGCCGAAAAACCACTTGTTTTCCGGATCTGACCTCTCTCAGAGGAGTTAGTCCAGGGCATATCTCACATTTGTTGGTAAACATCCGATTCAGCTTCAAAATTCAAATTTTGAGACAGAATTCAAATTAAAAAAGAAAACATATATGCTGGTTCCCCTGGGGTGGGGAATCAAAAAAACCACTTGTTTTCCGGATCCAACCTCTCCCTGAGGAGTTATCCCACAGCGTATCTCACATTTGTTGGTAAACATCCAATTCAGCATCAAAAGTCAAATTTTGAGCCAGAATTCAAATTCAAAAAGAAAACATATATTCAGGTTCCCCTGGGTGGGGAAGCTGAAAAACCACTTATTTTCCGAATCCCACACCTTCTCTGTGGACTTAGCCCACGGCGCATCTCACATTTGTTGGTAAACATCCAATTCAATCTCAAAAGTCAAATTTTGAGACAGAATTGAAATTCAAAAAGAAAACATATATTCAGATTCTCCTGGGATGGGGAATCCGAAAAACCACTTGTTTTCCAGATCCGACCTCTCTCAGAGGAGTTAGCCCAGGGTATATCTCACATTTGTTGGTAAACATCCGATTCAGCTTAAAAATTCAAATTTTGAGACAGAATTCAAATTCAAAAAGCAAACATATATGCTGGTTCCCCTGGCGTGGGGAAGCTGAAAAACCACTTGTTTTCCGAATCCCACACCTTCTCTGTGGAATTAGCCCACGGCGCGTCTCACATTTGTTGGTAAAAATCCAATTCAGCCTCAAAAGTCAAATTTTGAGACAGAATTCAAATTCAAAAAGCAAATGTATATATTTAGGTTCCCTGGGGTGGGGAAGCTGAAAAACCACTTGTTTTTCGGATCCGACCTCTCCCTGAGGAGTTAGCCCAGGGCATATCTCACATTTGTTGGTAAACATCCAATTCAGCTTCAAAATTCAAATTTTGAGACAGAATTCAAATTCAAAAAGCAAACATTTATTCAGATTCCCTGGGGTGGGGAAGCTGAAAAACCACTTGTTTTCCGGATCCGACCTCTCCCTGAGGAGTTATCCCAGAGCGTATCTCACATTTGTTGGTAAACATCCAATTCAGCATCAAAAGTCAAATTTTGAGACAGAATTCAAATTCAAAAAGCAAATGTATATTCAGGTTCCCCTAGGACGGGGAATCTGAAAAACCACTTGTTTTCCGGATCCAACCTCTCCCTGAGGAGTTGTCCCAGAGCGTATATAGCATTTGTTGGTAAAAATCCAATTCAGCCTCAAAAGTCAAATCTTGAGACAGAATTCAAATTCAAAAAGCAAAATATATTCTGGTTCCCCTGGGGTGGGTAAGCCGAAAAACCACTTGTTTTCCGGATCCCACACCTTCTCTGTGGAATTAGCCCACGGCGCATCTCACATTTGTTGGTAAACATCCAATTCAATCTCAAAAGTCAAATTTTGAGACAGAATTGAAATTCAAAAAGAAAACATATATTCAGATTCTCCTGGGATGGGGAATCCGAAAAACCACTTGTTTTTCGGATCAGACCTCTCTCAGAGGAGTTAGCCCAGGGTATATCTCATATTTGTTGGTAAACATCCGATTCAGCTTCAAAAGTCAAATTTTGAGACAGAATTCAAATTCAAAAAGCAAATGTATATTCTGGTTCCCCTGGGGTGGGTAAGCCGAAAAACCACTTGTTTTCCAGATCCGACCTCTCTCAGAGGAGTTAGCCCAGGGTATATCTCACATTTGTTGGTAAACATCCGATTCAGCTTAAAAATTCAAATTTTGAGACAGAATTCATATTCAAAAATAAAACATATATTCAGGTTCCCCTGGGGTGGGGAAGCTAAAAACAACTTGTTTTCCGAATCCCACACCTTCTCTGTGGAATTAGCCCACGGCGCATCTCACATTTGTTGGTAAAAATCCTATTCAGCTTCAAAATTCAAATTTTGAGACAGAATTCAAATTCAAAAAGCAAACATTTATTCAGGTTCCCTGGGGTGGGGAAGCCGAAAAACCACTTGTTTTCCGTATCTGACCTCTCATTGAGGAGTTATCCTAGAGCGTATCTCACATTTGTTGGTAAAAATCCAATTCAGCCTCAAAAGTCAAATTTTGAGACAGAATTCAAATTCAAAAAGCCAATATATATTCAGGTTCCCCTGGGATGGGTAATCTGAAAAACCACTTGTTTTCCAGATCCAACCTCTCCCTGAGGAGTTGTCCTAGAGCGTATATCGCATTTGTTGGTAAAAATCCAATTCAGCCTCCAAAGTCAAATTTTGAGACAGAATTCAAATTCAAAAAGAAAACATATATTCAGATTCTCCTGGGATGGGGAATCCGAAAAACCACTTGTTTTCCGGATCCGACCTCTCCCTGAGGAGTTAGCCCAGGGTATATCTCACATTTGTTGGTAAACATCCGATTCAGCTTCAAAAGTCAAATTTTGAGACAGAATTCAAATTCAAAAAGCAAACGTATATTCAGATTCTCCTGGGATGGGGAATCTGAAAAACCACTTGTTTTCCGGATCCAACCTCTCCCTGAGGAGTTGTCCCAGAGCGTATATCGCATTTGTTGGTAAAAATCCAATTCAGACTCAAAAGTCAAATCTTGAGACAGAAGTCAAATTCAAAAAGCAAACATATATTCTGGTTCCCCTGTGGTGGGTAAGCCGGAAAACCACTTGTTTTCCGGATCCGACCTCTCTCAGAGGAGTTAGCCCAGGGCATATCTCACATTTGTTGGTAAACATCCGATTCAGCTTCAAAATTCAAATTTTGAGACAGAATTCAAATTAAAAAAGAAAACATATATGCTGGTTCCCCTGGCGTGGGGAAGCTGAAAAACCACTTGTTTTCCGAATCCCACACCTTCTCTGTGGAATTAGCCCACGGCGCATCTCACATTTGTTGGTAAAAATCCAATTCAACTTCAAAATTCAAATTTTGAGACAGAATTCAAATTCAAAAAGCGAACATTTATTCAGGTTCCCTGGGGTGGGAAGCCGAAAAACCACTTGTTTTCCGGATTCGACCTCTCCCTGAGGAGTTATCCCACAGCGTATCTCACATTTGTTGGTAAACATCCAATTCAGCATCAAAAGTCAAATTTTGAGCCAGAATTCAAATTCAAAAAGAAAACATATATTCAGGTTCCCCTGGGATGGGGAATCTGAAAAACCACTTGTTTTCCGGATCCAACCTCTCCCTGAGGAGTTGTCCCACAGTGTATATCGCATTTGTTGGTAAAAGTCTCATTCAGCCTCAAAAGTCAAATTTTGAGACAGAATTCAAATTCAAAAAGAAAACATATATTCAGATTCTCCTGAGATGGGGAATCCGAAAAACCACTTGTTTTTCGGATCCGACCTCTCTCAGAGGAGTTAGCCCAGGGCATATCTCACATTTGTTGGTAAACATCCGATTCAGCTTCAAAATTCAAATTTTGAGACAGAATTCAAATTAAAAAAGAAAACATATATGCTGGTTCCCCTGGCGTGGGGAAGCTGAAAAACCACTTGTTTTCCGAATCCCACACCTTCTCTGTGGAATTAGCCCACGGCGCGTCTCACATTTGTTGGTAAAAATCCAATTCAGCCTCAAAAGTCAAATTTTGAGACAGAATTCAAATTCAAAAAGCAAATGTATATATTTAGATTCTCCTTGGATGGGGAATATGAAAAACCACTTGTTTTTCGGATCCGACCTCTCTCAGAGGAGTTAGCCCAGGGCATATCTCACATTTGTTGGTAAACCTCCAATTCAGCTTCAAAATTCAAATTTTGAGACAGAATTCAAATTCAAAAAGAAAACATATATTCAGGTTCCCCTGGGGTGGGGAAGCTGAAAAACCACTTGTTTTCCGAATCCCACACCTTCTCTGAGGAGTTGTCCCAGAGCGTATATCGCATTTGTTGGTAAACATCCAATTCAGGTTCAAAATTCAAATTTTGAGACAGAATTCAAATTCAAAAAGCAAACATTTATTCAGGTTCCCTGGGGTGGGGAAGCTGAAAAACCACTTGTTTTTCGGATCCGACCTCTCCCTGAGGCGTTAGCCCAGGGCATATCTCACATTTGTTGGTAAACATCCAATTCAGCTTCAAAATTCAAATTTTGAGACAGAATTCAAATTCAAAAAGCAAACATTTATTCAGGTTCCCTGGGGTGGGGAAGCTGAAAAATCACTTGTTTTCCGGATCCGACCTCTCCCTGAGGAGTTATCCCAGAGCGTATCTCACATTTGTTGGTAAACATCCAATTCAGCATCAAAAGTCAAATTTTGAGACAGAATTCAAATTCAAAAAGCAAATGTATATTCAGGTTCCCCTAGGACGGGGAATCTGAAAAACCACTTGTTTTCCGGATCCAACCTCTCCCTGAGGAGTTGTCCCAGAGCGTATATAGCATTTGTTGGTAAAAATCCAATTCAGCCTCAAAAGTCAAATCTTGAGACAGAATTCAAATTCAAAAAGCAAAATATATTCTGGTTCCCCTGGGGTGGGTAAGCCGAAAAACCACTTGTTTTCCGGATCCGACCTCTCTCAGAGGAGTTAGTCCAGGGCATATCTCACATTTGTTGGTAAACATCTGATTCAGCTTCAAAATTCAAATTTTGAGACAGAATTCAAATTAAAAAAGAAAACATATATTCAGGTTCCCCTGTGGTGGGGAAGCTGAAAAACCACTTATTTTCCGAATCCCACACCTTCTCTGTGGACTTAGCCCACGGCGCATCTCACATTTGTTGGTAAACATCCAATTCAATCTCAAAAGTCAAATTTTGAGACAGAATTGAAATTCAAAAAGAAAACATATATTCAGATTCTCCTGGGATGGGGAATCCGAAAAACCACTTGTTTTTCGGATCAGACCTCTCTCAGAGGAGTTAGCCCAGGGTATATCTCATATTTGTTGGTAAACATCCGATTCAGCTTCAAAATTCAAATTTTGAGACAGAATTCAAATTCAAAAAGCAAATGTATATTCTGGTTCCCCTGGGGTGGGTAAGCCGAAAAACCACTTGTTTTCCAGATCCAACCTCTCCCTGAGGAGTTGTCCCAGAGTGTATATCGCATTTGTTGGTAAAAGTCCCATTCAGCCTCAAAAGTCAAATTTTGAGACAGAATTCAAATTCAAAAAGAAAACATATATTCAGATTCTCCTGGGATGGGGAATCCGAAAAACCACTTGTTTTTCGGATCAGACCTCTCTCAGAGGAGTTGTCCCAGAGCGCATCTCACATTTTTTTGGTAACATCCGATTCACTTCAAAATTCATTTTGAGACAGAATTCAAATTAAAAAGAACTTATGCTGGTTTCCCCTGGGGTGGAATCCGAAAAACCACTTGTTTTTCGGATCAGACCTCTCTCAGAGGAGTTAGCCCAGGGTATATCTCATATTTGTTGGTAAACATCCGATTCAGCTTCAAAATTCAAATTTTGAGACAGAATTCAAATTCAAAAAGAAAACATATATTCAGGTTCCCCTGGGGTGGGGAAGCTAAAAACAACTTGTTTTCCGAATCCCACACCTTCTCTGTGGAATTAGCCCATGGCGCATCTCACATTTGTTGGTAAAAATCCAATTCAGCTTCAAAATTCAAATTTTGAGACAGAATTCAAATTCAAAAAGCAAACATTTATTCAGGTTCCCTGGGGTGGCGAAGCCGAAAAACCACTTGTTTTCCGGATCCGACCTCTCCCTGAGGAGTTATCCCAGAGCGTATCTCACATTTGTTGGTAAACATCCAATTCAGCATCAAAAGTCAAATTTTGAGACAGAATTCAAATTCAAATAGCAAATGTATATTCAGGTTCCCCTGGGATGGGGAAGCTGAAAAACCACTTGTTTTCCGGATCCAACCTCTCCCTGAGGAGTTGTCCCAGAGCGTATATAGCATTTGTTGGTAAAAATCCAATTCAGCCTCAAAAGTCAAATCTTGAGACAGAATTCAAATTAAAAAAGCAAAATATATTCTGGTTCGCCTGGGGTGGGTAAGCCGAAAAACCACTTGTTTTCCGGATCCGACCTCTCTCAGAGGAGTTAGTCCAGGGCATATCTCACATTTGTTGGTAAACATCCGATTCAGCTTCAAAATTCAAATTTTGAGACAGAATTCAAATTAAAAAAGAAAACATATATGCTGGTTCCCCTGGGGTGGGGAATCAAAAAAACCACTTGTTTTCCGGATCCAACCTCTCCCTGAGGAGTTATCCCACAGCGTATCTCACATTTGTTGGTAAATATCCAATTCAGCATCAAAATTCAAATTTTGAGACAGAATTCAAATTCAAAAAGAAAACATATATTCAGGTTCCCCTGGGGTGGGGAAGCTGAAAAACCACTTATTTTCCGAATCCCACACCTTCTCTGTGGACTTAGCCCACGGCGCATCTCACATTTGTTGGTAAACATCCAATTCAGCCTCAAAAGTCAAATTTTGAGACAGAATTGAAATTCAAAAAGAAAACATATATTCAGATTCTCCTGGGATGGGGAATCCGAAAAACCACTTGTTTTTCGGATCAGACCTCTCTCAGAGGAGTTAGCCCAGGGTATATCTCATATTTGTTGGTAAACATCCGATTCAGCTTCAAAATTCAAATTTTGAGACAGAATTCAAATTCAAAAAGAAAACATATATTCAGGTTCCCCTGGGGTGGGGAAGCTAAAAACAACTTGTTTTCCGAATCCCACACCTTCTCTGTGGAATTAGCCCATGGCGCATCTCACATTTGTTGGTAAAAATCCAATTCAGCTTCAAAATTCAAATTTTGAGACAGAATTCAAATTCAAAAAGCAAACATTTATTCAGGTTCCCTGGGTGGCGAAGCCGAAAAACCACTTTGTTTTCCGGATCCGACCTCTCCCTGAGGAGTTATCCCAGAGCGTATCTCACATTTGTTGGTAAACATCCAATTCAGCATCAAAAGTCAAATTTTGAGACAGAATTCAAATTCAAATAGCAAATGTATATTCAGGTTCCCCTGGGATGGGGAAGCTGAAAAACCACTTGTTTTCCGGATCCAACCTCTCCCTGAGGAGTTGTCCCAGAGCGTATATAGCATTTGTTGGTAAAAATCCAATTCAGCCTCAAAAGTCAAATCTTGAGACAGAATTCAAATTAAAAAAGCAAAATATATTCTGGTTCGCCTGGGGTGGGTAAGCCGAAAAACCACTTGTTTTCCGGATCCGACCTCTCTCAGAGGAGTTAGTCCAGGGCATATCTCACATTTGTTGGTAAACATCCGATTCAGCTTCAAAATTCAAATTTTGAGACAGAATTCAAATTAAAAAAGAAAACATATATGCTGGTTCCCCTGGGGTGGGGAATCAAAAAAACCACTTGTTTTCCGGATCCAACCTCTCCCTGAGGAGTTATCCCACAGCGTATCTCACATTTGTTGGTAAATATCCAATTCAGCATCAAAATTCAAATTTTGAGACAGAATTCAAATTCAAAAAGAAAACATATATTCAGGTTCCCCTGGGGTGGGGAAGCTGAAAAACCACTTATTTTCCGAATCCCACACCTTCTCTGTGGACTTAGCCCACGGCGCATCTCACATTTGTTGGTAAACATCCAATTCAGCCTCAAAAGTCAAATTTTGAGACAGAATTGAAATTCAAAAAGAAAACATATATTCAGATTCTCCTGGGATGGGGAATCCGAAAAACCACTTGTTTTTCGGATCAGACCTCTCTCAGAGGAGTTAGCCCAGGGTATATCTCATATTTGTTGGTAAACATCCGATTCAGCTTCAAAATTCAAATTTTGAGACAGAATTCAAATTCAAAAAGAAAACATATATTCAGGTTCCCCTGGGGTGGGGAAGCTAAAAACAACTTGTTTTCCGAATCCCACACCTTCTCTGTGGAATTAGCCCATGGCGCATCTCACATTTGTTGGTAAAAATCCAATTCAGCTTCAAAATTCAAATTTTGAGACAGAATTCAAATTCAAAAAGCAAACATTTATTCAGGTTCCCTGGGGTGGCGAAGCCGAAAAACCACTTGTTTTCCGGATCCGACCTCTCCCTGAGGAGTTATCCCAGAGCGTATCTCACATTTGTTGGTAAACATCCAATTCAGCATCAAAAGTCAAATTTTGAGACAGAATTCAAATTCAAATAGCAAATGTATATTCAGGTTCCCCTGGGATGGGGAAGCTGAAAAACCACTTGTTTTCCGGATCCAACCTCTCTCAGAGGAGTTAGTCCAGGGCATATCTCACATTTGTTGGTAAACATCCGATTCAACTTCAAAATTCAAATTTTGAGACAGAATTCAAATTCAAAAAGCAAACGTATATTCAGATTCTCCCGGGATGGGTAATCTGAAAAACCACTTGTTTTCCGGATCCAACCTCTCCCTGAGGAGTTGTCCCAGAGCGTATATCGCATTTGTTGGTAAAAATCCAATTCAGCCTCAAAAGTCAAATCTTGAGACAGAAGTCAAATTCAAAAAGCAAACATATATTCTGGTTCCCCTGGGGTGGGTAAGCGGAAAAACCACTTGTTTTCCGGATCCGACCTCTCTCAGAGGAGTTAGCCCAGGGCATATCTCACATTTGTTGGTAAACATCCGATTCAACTTCAAAATTCAAATTTTGAGACAGAATTCAAATTCAAAAAGCAAACATATATTCAGATTCTCCCGGGATGGGTAATCTGAAAAACCACTTGTTTTCCGGATCCAACCTCTCCCTGAGGAGTTGTCCCAGAGCGTATATCGCATTTGTTGGTAAAAATCCAATTCAGCCTCAAAAGTCAAATCTTGAGACAGAAGTCAAATTCAAAAACCAAACATATATTCTGGTTCCCCTGGGGTGGGTAAGCCGAAAAACCACTTGTTTTCCGGATCCGACCTCTCTCAGAGGAGTTAGCCCAGGGCATATCTCACATTTGTTGGTAAACATCCGATTCAGCTTCAAAATTCAAATTTTGAGACAGAATTCAAATTAAAAAAGAAAACATATATGCTGGTTCCCCTGGCGTGGGGAAGCTGAAAAACCACTTGTTTTCCGAATCCCACACCTTCTCTGTGGAATTAGTCCACGGCGCATCTCACATTTGTTGGTAAAAATCCAATTCAACTTCAAAATTCAAATTTTGAGACAGAATTCAAATTCAAAAAGCGAACATTTATTCAGGTTCCCTGGGGTTGGGAAGCCGAAAAACCACTTGTTTTCCGGATTCGACCTCTCCCTGAGGATTTATCCCACAGCGTATCTCACATTTGTTGGTAAACATCCAATTCAGCATCAAAAGTCAAATTTTGAGCCAGAATTCAAATTCAAAAAGAAAACATATATTCAGGTTCCCCTGGGATGGGGAATCTGAAAAACCACTTGTTTTCCGGATCCAACCTCTCCCTGAGGAGTTGTCCCACAGTGTATATCGCATTTGTTGGTAAAAGTCCCATTCAGCCTCAAAAGTCAAATTTTGAGACAGAATTCAAATTCAAAAAGCAAACATATATTCAGATTCTCCTGGGATGGGGAATCCGAAAAACCACTTGTTTCCGGATCCGACCTCTCTCAGAGGAGTTAGCCCAGGGCATATCTCACATTTGTTGGTAAACATCCGATTCAGCTTCAAAATTCAAATTTTGAGACAGAATTCAAATTAAAAAAGAAAACATATATGCTGGTTCCCCTGGCGTGGGGAAGCTGAAAAACCACTTGTTTTCCGAATCCCACACCTTCTCTGTGGAATTAGCCCACGGCGCATCTCACATTTGTTGGTAAAAATCCAATTCAACTTCAAAATTCAAATTTTGAGACAGAATTCAAATTCAAAAAGCAAACATTTATTCAGGTTCCCTGGGGTGGGGAAGCCGAAAAACCACTTGTTTTCCGGATTCGACCTCTCCCTGAGGAGTTATCCCACAGCGTATCTCACATTTGTTGGTAAACATCCAATTCAGCATCAAAAGTCAAATTTTGAGACAGAATTCAAATTCAAAAAGAAAACATATATTCAGGTTCCCTGGGATGGGGAATCTGAAAAACCACTTGTTTTCCGGATCCAACCTCTCCCTGAGGAGTTGTCCCAGAGCGTATATCGCATTTGTTGGTAAAAATCCAATTCAGCCTCAAAAGTCAAATCTTGAGACAGAATTCAAATTCAAAAAGCAAACATATATTCTGGTTCCCTGGGTGGGTAAGCCGAAAAACCACTTGTTTTCCGGATCCGACCTCTCTCAGAGGAGTTAGCCCAGGGCATATCTCACATTTGTTGGTAAACATCCGATTCAGCTTCAAAATTCAAATTTTGAGACAGAATTCAAATTAAAAAAGAAAACATATATGCTGGTTCCCCTGGTGTGGGGAAGCTGAAAAACCACTTGTTTTCCGAATCCCACACCTTCTCTGTGGAATTAGCCCACGGCGCATCTCACATTTGGTAAAAATCCAATTCAACTTCAAAATTCAAATTTTGAGACAGAATTCAAATTCAAAAAGCGAACATTTATTCAGGTTCCCTGGGGTTGGGAAGCCGAAAAACCACTTGTTTTCCGGATTCGACCTCTCCCTGAGGAGTTATCCCACAGCGTATCTCACATTTGTTGGTAAACATCCAATTCAGCATCAAAAGTCAAATTTTGAGACAGAATTCAAATTCAAAAAGAAAACATATATTCAGGTTCCCCTGGGATGGGGAATCTGAAAAACCACTTGTTTTCCGGATCCAACCTCTCCCTGAGGAGTTGTCCCACAGTGTATATCGCATTTGTTGGTAAAAGTCCCATTCAGCCTCAAAAATCAAATTTTGAGACAGAATTCAAATTCAAAAAGAAAACATATATTCAGATTCTCCTGGGATGGGGAATCCGAAAAACCACTTGTTTCCGGATCCGACCTCTCTCAGAGGAGTTAGCCCAGGGTATATCTCACATTTGTTGGTAAACATCCGATTCAGCTTCAAAATTCAAATTTTGAGACAGAATTCAAATTCAAAAAGCAAACGTATATTCAGATTCTCCTGGGATGGGTAATCTGAAAAACCACTTGTTTTCCGGATCCAACCTCTCCCTGAGGAGTTGTCCCAGAGCGTATATCGCATTTGTTGGTAAAAATCCAATTCAGCCTCAAAAGTCAAATCTTGAGACAGAAGTCAAATTCAAAAAGCAAACATATATTCTGGTTCCCCTGGGGTGGGTAAGCCGGAAAACCACTTGTTTTCCGGATCCGACCTCTCTCAGAGGAGTTAGCCCAGGGCATATCTCACATTTGTTGGTAAACATCCGATTCAGCTTCAAAATTCAAATTTTGAGACAGAATTCAAATTAAAAAAGAAAACATATATGCTGGTTCCCCTGGCGTGGGGAAGCTGAAAAACCACTTGTTTTCCGAATCCCACACCTTCTCTGTGGAATTAGCCCACGGCGCATCTCACATTTGTTGGTAAAAATCCAATTCAACTTCAAAATTCAAATTTTGAGACAGAATTCAAATTCAAAAAGCGAACATTTATTCAGGTTCCCTGGGGTGGGGAAGCCGAAAAACCACTTGTTTTCCGGATTCGACCTCTCCCTGAGGAGTTATCCCACAGCGTATCTCACATTTGTTGGTAAACATCCAATTCAGCATCAAAAGTCAAATTTTGAGACAGAATTCAAATTCAAAAAGAAAACATATATTCAGGTTCCCCTGGGATGGGGAATCTGAAAAACCACTTGTTTTCCGGATCCAACCTCTCCCTGAGGAGTTGTCCCACAGTGTATATCGCATTTGTTGGTAAAAGTCCCATTCAGCCTCAAAAGTCAAATTTTGAGACAGAATTCAAATTCAAAAAGCAAACATATATTCAGATTCTCCTGGGATGGGGAATCCGAAAAACCACTTGTTTTGGATCCGACCTCTCTCAGAGGAGTTAGCCCAGGGCATATCTCACATTTGTTGGTAAACATCCGATTCAGCTTCAAAATTCAAATTTTGAGACAGAATTCAAATTAAAAAAGAAAACATATATGCTGGTTCCCCTGGCGTGGGGAAGCTGAAAAACCACTTGTTTTCCGAATCCCACACCTTCTCTGTGGAATTAGCCCACGGCGCGTCTCACATTTGTTGGTAAAAATCCAATTCAGCCTCAAAAGTCAAATTTTGAGACAGAATTCAAATTCAAAAAGCAAATGTATATATTTAGATTCTCCTTGGATGGGGAATATGAAAAACCACTTGTTTTTCGGATCCGACCTCTCTCAGAGGAGTTAGCCCAGGGCATATCTCACATTTGTTGGTAAACCTCCAATTCAGCTTCAAAATTCAAATTTTGAGACAGAATTCAAATTCAAAAAGAAAACATATATTCAGGTTCCCCTGGGGTGGGGAAGCTGAAAAACCACTTGTTTTCCGAATCCCACACCTTCTCTGAGGAGTTGTCCCAGAGCGTATATCGCATTTGTTGGTAAACATCCAATTCAGGTTCAAAATTCAAATTTTGAGACAGAATTCAAATTCAAAAAGCAAACATTTATTCAGGTTCCCTGGGGTGGGGAAGCTGAAAAACCACTTGTTTTTCGGATCCGACCTCTCCCTCAGGCGTTAGCCCAGGGCATATCTCACATTTGTTGGTAAACATCCAATTCAGCTTCAAAATTCAAATTTTGAGACAGAATTCAAATTCAAAAAGCAAACATTTATTCAGGTTCCCTGGGTTGGGGAAGCTGAAAAATCACTTGTTTTCCGGATCCGACCTCTCCCTGAGGAATTATCCCAGAGCGTATCTCACATTTGTTGGTAAACATCCAATTCAGCATCAAAAGTCAAATTTTGAGACAGAATTCAAATTCAAAAAGCAAACATATATTCAGATTCTCCTGGGATGGGGAATCCGAAAAACCACTTGTTTCCGGATCCGACCTCTCTCAGAGGAGTTAGCCCAGGGTATATCTCACATTTGTTGGTAAACATCCGATTCAGCTTCAAAATTCAAATTTTGAGACAGAATTCAAATTCAAAAAGCAAACGTATATTCAGATTCTCCTGGGATGGGTAAGCCGAAAAACCACTTGTTTTCCGGATCCGACCTCTCTCAGAGGAGTTAGCCCAGGGCATATCTCACATTTGTTGGTAAACATCCGATTCAACTTCAAAATTCAAATTTTGAGACAGAATTCAAATTAAAAAAGAAAACATATATGCTGGTTCCCCTGGGGTGGGGAATCTGAAAAACCACTTGTTTTCCGGATCCAACCTCTCCCTGAGGAGTTATCCCACAGCGTATCTCACATTTGTTGGTAAACATCCAATTCAGCATCAAAAGTCAAATTCTGAGACAGAATTCAAATTCAAAAAGAAAACATATATTCAGGTTCCCCTGGGGTGGGGAAGATGAAAAACCACTTATTTTCCGAATCCCACACCTTCTCTATGGACTTAGCCCACGGCGCATCTCACATTTGTTGGTAAACATCCAATTCAGCCTCAAAAGTCAAATTTTGAGACAGAATTCAAATTCAAAAAGAAAACATATATTCAGGTTCCCCTGGGGTGGGGAAGCTAAAAACAACTTGTTTTCCGAATCCCACACCTTCTCTGTGGAATTAGCCCACGGCGCATCTCACATTTGTTGGTAAAAATCCTATTCAGCTTCAAAATTCAAATTTTGAGACAGAATTCAAATTCAAAAAGCAAACATTTATTCAGGTTCCCCTGGGGTGGGGAAGCTGAAAAACCACTTATTTTCCGAATCCCACACCTTCTCTGTGGAATTAGCCCACGGCGCGTCTCACATTTGTTGGTAAAAATCCAATTCAAATTCAAAATTCAAATTTTGAGACAGAATTCAAATTCAAAAAGAAAACATATATTCAGGTTCCCCTGGGATGGGGAATCTGAAAAACCACTTGTTTTGCGGATCAGACCTCTCTCAGAGGAGTTAGCCCAGGGTATATCTCATATTTGTTGGTAAACATCCGATTCAGCTTCAAAATTCAAATTTTGAGACAGAATTCAAATTAAAAAAGAAAACATATATGCTGGTTCCCCTGGGGTGGGGAAGCTGAAAAACCACTTGTTTTCCGGATCCAACCTCTCCCTGAGGAGTTATCCCACAGCGTATCTCACATTTGTTGGTAAACATCCAATTCAGCATCAAAAGTCAAATTTTGAGACAGAATTCAAATTCAAAAAGAAAACATATATTCAGGTTCCCCTGGGGTGGGGAAGCTAAAAACAACTTGTTTTCCGAATCCCACACCTTCTCTGTGGAATTAGCCCACGGCGCATCTCACATTTGTTGGTAAAAATCCAATTCAGCTTCAAAATTCAAATTTTGAGACAGAATTCAAATTCAAAAAGCAAACATTTATTCAGGTTCCCCTGGGGTGGGGAAGCTGAAAAACCACTTATTTTCCGAATCCCACACCTTCTCTGTGGAATTAGCCCACGGCGCGTCTCACATTTGTTGGTAAAAATCCAATTCAACTTCAAAATTCAAATTTTGAGACAGAATTCAAATTCAAAAAGAAAACATATATTCAGGTTCCCCTGGGATGGGGAATCTGAAAAACCACTTGTTTTGCGGATCAGACCTCTCTCAGAGGAGTTAGCCCAGGGTATATCTCATATTTGTTGGTAAACATCCGATTCAGCTTCAAAATTCAAATTTTGAGACAGAATTAAAATTCAAAAAGCAAATGTATATTCAGGTTCCCCTGGGATGGGGAATCCGAAAAACCACTTGTTTTTCGGATCAGACCTCTCTCAGAGGAGTTAGCCCAGGGTATATCTCATATTTGTTGGTAAACATCCGATTCAGCTTCAAAATTCAAATTTTGAGACAGAATTAAAATTCAAAAAGCAAATGTATATTCAGATTCTCCTGGGATGGGGAATCCGAAAAATCACTTGTTTTTCGGATCCGACCTCTCTCAGAGTAGTTAGCCCCGAGCATATCTCTCATTTGTTGGTAAACATCCAATTCAGCCTCAAAAGTCAAATTTTGAGACAGAATTCAAATTCAAAAAGAAAACATATATTCTGGTTCCCCTGGGGTGGGTAAGCCGAAAAACCACTTGTTTTCCGGATCCAACCTCTCCCTGAGGAGTTGTCCCACAGTGTATATCGCATTTGTTGGTAAAAGTCCCATTCAGCCTCAAAAGTCAAATTTTGAGACAGAATTCAAATTCAAAAAGAAAACATATATTCACATTCTCCTGGGATGGGGAATCCGAAAAACCACTTGTTTTTCGGATCCGACCTCTCTCAGAGGAGTTAGCCCAGGGCATATCTCACATTTGTTGGTAAACATCCAATTCAGCCTCAAAAGTCAAATTTTGAGACAGAATTCAAATTCAAAAAGAAAACGTATATTCAGGTTCCCCTAGGGTGGGGAAGCTGAAAAACCACTTATTTTCCGAATCCCACACCTTCTCTGTGGAATTAGCCCACGGCGCGTCTCACATTTGTTGGTAAAAATCCAATTCAGCCTCAAAAGTCAAATTTTGAGACAGAATTCAAATTCAAAAAGCAAATGTATATATTTAGATTCTCCTGGGATGGGGAATCCGAAAAATCACTTGTTTTTCGGATCCGACCTCTCTCAGAGTAGTTAGCCCCGAGCATATCTCTCATTTGTTGGTAAACATCCGATTCAGCTTCAAAATTCAAATTTTGAGACAGAATTCAAATTCAAAAAGAAAACACATATTCGGGTTCCCCTGGGGTGGGGAAGGTGAAAAACTACTTGTTTTCCGAATCCCACACCTTCTCTGTGGAATTAGCCCACGGCGCATCTGACATTTGTTGGTAAAAATCCAATTCAACTTCAAAATTCAAATTTTGAGACAGAATTCAAATTCAAAAAGCGAACATTTATTCAGGTTCCCTGGGGTGGGGAAGCCGAAAAACCACTTGTTTTCCGGATTTGACCTCTCCCTGAGGAGTTATCCCACAACGTATCTCACATTTGTTGGTAAACATCCAATTCAGCATCAAAAGTCAAATTTTGAGACAAAATTCAAATTCAAAAAGAAAACATATATTCAGGTTCCCCTGGGATGGGGAATCTGAAAAACCACTTGTTTTGCGGATCCAACCTCTCCCTGAGGAGTTGTCCCAGAGTGTATATCGCATTTGTTGGTAAAAGTCCCATTCAGCCTCAAAAGTCAAATTTTGAGACAGAATTCAAATTCAAAAAGAAAACATATATTCAGATTCTCCTGGGATGGGGAATCCGAAAAACCACTTGTTTTCCGGATCCGACCTCTCTCAGAGGAGTTAGCCCAGGGCATATCTCACATTTGTTGGTAAACATCCGATTCAACTTCAAAATTCAAATTTTGAGACAGAATTCAAATTAAAAAAGAAAACATATATTCAGGTTCCCCTGGGATGGGGAATCTGAAAAACCACTTGTTTTGCGGATCCAACCTCTCGCTGAGGAGTTGTCCCACAGTGTATATCGCATTTGTTGGTAAACATCCAATTCAGCATCAAAAGTCAAATTCTGAGACAGAATTCAAATTCAAAAAGAAAACATATATTCAGGTTCCCCTGGGGTGGGGAAGATGAAAAACCACTTATTTTCCGAATCCCACACCTTCTCTATGGACTTAGCCCACGGCGCATCTCACATTTGTTGGTAAACATCCAATTCAGCCTCAAAAGTCAAATTTTGAGACAGAATTCAAATTCAAAAAGAAAACATATATTCAGGTTCCCCTGGGGTGGGGAAGCTAAAAACAACTTGTTTTCCGAATCCCACACCTTCTCTGTGGAATTAGCCCACGGCGCATCTCACATTTGTTGGTAAACATCCGATTCAACTTCAAAATTCAAATTTTGAGACAGAATTCAAATTAAAAAAGAAAACATATATTCAGGTTCCCCTGGGATGGGGAATCTGAAAAACCACTTGTTTTGCGGATCCAACCTCTCCCTGAGGAGTTGTCCCACAGTGTATATCGTATTTGTTGGTAAAAGTCCCATTCAGCCTCAAAAGTCAAATTTTGAGACAGAATTCAAATTCAAAAAGAAAACATATATTCAGATTCTCCTGGGATGGGGAATCCGAAAAACCACTTGTTTTCCGGATCCGACCTCTCTCAGAGGAGTTAGCCCAGGGCATATCTCACATTTGTTGGTAAACATCCGATTCAACTTCAAAATTCAAATTTTGAGACAGAATTCAAATTAAAAAAGAAAACATATATTCAGGTTCCCCTGGGATGGGGAATCTGAAAAACCACTTGTTTTGCGGATCCAACCTCTCGCTGAGGAGTTGTCCCACAGTGTATATCGCATTTGTTGGTAAACATCCAATTCAGCATCAAAAGTCAAATTCTGAGACAGAATTCAAATTCAAAAAGAAAACATATATTCAGGTTCCCCTGGGGTGGGGAAGATGAAAAACCACTTATTTTCCGAATCCCACACCTTCTCTATGGACTTAGCCCACGGCGCATCTCACATTTGTTGGTAAACATCCAATTCAGCCTCAAAAGTCAAATTTTGAGACAGAATTCAAATTCAAAAAGAAAACATATATTCAGGTTCCCCTGGGGTGGGGAAGCTAAAAACAACTTGTTTTCCGAATCCCACACCTTCTCTGTGGAATTAGCCCACGGCGCATCTCACATTTGTTGGTAAAAATCCAATTCAGCTTCAAAATTCAAATTTTGAGACAGAATTCAAATTCAAAAAGCAAACATTTATTCAGGTTCCCCTGGGGTGGGGAAGCTGAAAAACCACTTATTTTCCGAATCCCACACCTTCTCTGTGGAATTAGCCCACGGCGCGTCTCACATTTGTTGGTAAAAATCCAATTCAAATTCAAAATTCAAATTTTGAGACAGAATTCAAATTCAAAAAGAAAACATATATATTTTTTTTTTTTTAAAATATGTTTTATTATTTTTTTATCGGGATAGAAAGGGAAGGGTAGGTAGAGGTATAACATGGGGTAAAAAACAAGGATTAAACCAAGGGTAGGGGTAGATACAATAATGGGGTTAACCCCAACATTAAATCAACGCTTTAGCAAGCAGACTATCGTCCGGGTATACGTAGTAAATATACATGATTAACATAGTATTAAAAAGCTATATTAATAAATTTATCACTATTAATGGTAAAAACTTAAGCCAATACATATCATTCATTCTATAAGTAACAATAATCAATATACTATTAGTGATGTATTACTAAGTAAATATAGTTAAATATAAATATCAATATAACGCTTTTAATTATAATTAATTATAGTTAAATGTAAACATCTAACCAAAAAGTTAAAAAAAATAATATTCAAAAGAAAATACATCATTTATCTTATTTAATTTCATCATCCTTTTTCATTCTGTCTTATTGCTAACCATTGATAAAATTTTTCCCATGTTTTAAAAAAAATTGTGTCTTCTTTCTCTTTAATTTCTAAAGTTAGTCTATCCATTTCTGCACATTCCAATATTTTCATAATAATAGTCTGGTCAGGTGGTGTCTTTTCATTTTTCCAAAATTGGGCAAATGCTATTCTCGCGGCTGTTAATATATGTAAGATTAAATATTCATTCTCTTTTCCGTAATTAGATCTTAATATTCCTAATAAAAACAATTCCGGTTTAAATTCTATCTGTATCTGAGTTATCTTTTCTAGCCATTTATGAATTTTAAGCCAGTATATCTTTGCATTAGGACATATCCACCAGATATGATAATAAGTTCCTGGTTTTTGTTTACATTTCCAACACATATTTGATACATTTTTAAACATTTTCTCTAGTCTAACTGGTGTCATATGCCATCTATAAAACATTTTATATAAATTCTCCTTATATGCGGCCGCTTTAGTAAGTTTCATATTTTGATCCCATAGTTTTTGCCAATCTTCTAAGTCTATAGAATATCCAAAATTCTTAGCCCATACTATCATTGGTTCTTTTACTTGTTCTTCTTCCATCTTCCAGCTTAGCAGAAATTTATAGAGTTTTTTAATCAAATGTTCATCAGTTTTTAACAATATTTTGTCTAACGGTGTCTGTTCTTTATAAAATCCTGTAGACTTTATATCTTTTTCATGTCTTGTCTGAATTTGCAAGTAAGACCACCATGTTAAATCAATACCCTGTTGCTGAAGAATTTGTCTGTCTTTAAGTTTCCCATCTTTGTCCAAAATATCTTTATAGCTAACAAGTTTATCATAGTTAATTAAATTTGGATAGGAGAAGGCTTCCATTGTCGAAATCCACTCAGGTATTTTCATATACATTTTATGTTTAATTTTTTCCCACTCTGAAAACAATACATTCCTTATAGCATGATTTTGAAAATATTTGTGTACCTTATTTTTCTCATACCACAAAAATGCATGCCAACCTAATTGCAAATCATGCCCCTCTAAATAAAGAAGCCTTTTGTTTCTCAATGTAATCCATTCTTTAAGCCAAAGCAAAATAGCTGCCTGATAGTAAAGTCTCCAATCCGGGAGTCCAAAGCCCCCTCTGTCTTTAGAATCTTGTAATAATTTAATTTTAATTCTGGCTTTTTTACCTTGCCATATAAATCTAATTATTGTAGCGTTTAGTTCATCAAAGAATTTTTGATTTAACTTGACAGGGACTGTTTGAAAGAGAAAAATTAGCTTAGGTAGAATATTCATCTTAACAGTCGCTATCCTTCCTAATAATGATAATTGAAGATTTTTCCACTTCTCCAAATCCATTTTTATTTGTTTTAATAATCTCTCGTAGTTGTCTTCTTTTATTGTTGTATGTTTTGAAGTTAAGTAAATACCTAAATATTTAACTTTTTTCGCTATTTGAAGGTTTGTCTTTTTAGCAAATTGAATTTTTTGTTTATCTGTTAAATTCTTCGTTAATACTTTTGTCTTTTCCCTGTTTATCTTCAACCCCGCGACTTCTCCAAATTTCTCTATTTTCCGCAAGAGTTTAACAGCCGTCTCTAGTGGTTCCTCCAAAATAAAAACTAAATCATCCGCAAAAGCCTGTAGTTTATATTTTTGATCTTTTATCTCCAATCCTTTAATCTCAATATCTTGCCTAATATTTCTAGCCAACACTTCCAATGTAAAAATGAATAACAAAGGGGACAACGGGCATCCCTGCCTTGTGCCTTTTTTAATGTCAAAGCTGTCTGTATAGTCTCCATTTATAAATATCCTTGCTGATTGTTTATTATAAATTGCTTGAATTGCGTTTATAAAATTTCCGCCAAAGTCCATCTCCTTCAACTGTTGAAATAAAAATTGCCAATTAAGATTATCAAAAGCTTTTTGCGCATCAAGAAATATAAGTGCCAACTGTTTCCCTGGATGGTTTTCATAATACTCCAACACATTTAAAATAATCCTTAAATTGTTCTTTATCTGTCTTTTTGGTAAAAAGCCATTTTGGTCTGGATGAATGAATTCAATCAAAAATTTCTTCATTCTTTCTGCCATTATTGTGGTAAATATTTTATAATCCACGTTTAGTAAAGATATTGGTCTGTAGTTTTTAATTTGTGTACAGTCAGTATCTTCTTTAAGTATAAGAGAGATGTTGGCTTCTTTCCAGGAATTTGGTATTTTTGTCTCTAAGAAAGCTTCATTACAAAGGTCTTTCAGAATCGGGCTTACAATGTCTTGTAAAGCTATATAAAATTCTGCAGGGAGACCATCAGGTCCCGGAGTTTTATCCTTTTTTTGTTTTTTTATTGCCTCTGTAATTTCCATCATTGTTATATTCTCATTTAATATGTATTGTATATTCTCTGGTACTTTTGGAAGATCCGCTTCTTTTAAGTATTCCTGTATTGTCTCATTCGAAACCACCTCAGTTTTATAGAGTGACTCATAATATGCTATAGTAATTTTTTTAATTGCCTCATTGTGACAATACAATTGGCCTTTTGTATCTTGTAGTTTACTTATCAATCTTTTTTCCCTTTCTTTTTTCAATTTATATGCCAACCATCTTCCGGGTTTATTGGCATTTTCAAAGAAGTTCTGTTTACTTCGTTTAATCTGTTGTGCCCTTATGTCCATTTCCATTAGATTTAGTTTGTGTTTTATTACTTCCATCTGTATCTTCAATTCTTTCTTTTGTGGATCATTTCGTAGCTCCGTTTCCAATTTACTAAATTGTTCTCTCAATCTGAGTTGTAATTGTTTCTTTTCTTTATTCTTTTTAGCCACATAGGTTATAACCACTCCCCTAAAATATGCTTTCGCTGTATCCCATACATTTTGAATAGAAGTTTCTTCTTTCTTATTTATTTTAAAAAAAAAATCCATTTCTTTCGTTGCTAATTGCAAAAATTCCTTTTCTTTCAATATAGCTTTGTTGAACCACCATCTTAATTTCTTTCTAGTTCCTTTCCATGTCATTCTAATTGGGTTATGGTCTGCCCAAATATTAGGTTCTATTTCAATCTCCTGTATCATAGT
This sequence comes from Azemiops feae, assembly GCA_023970755.1. NCBI lineage: Eukaryota > Metazoa > Chordata > Lepidosauria > Squamata > Viperidae > Azemiops > Azemiops feae. Next base: position 22,318 of record JALGBA010003720.1, on the reverse strand, counting down.
CTTTAAATCATAGGAAGTCCATATCATGTCAATTCGTGACCAGGATTTATGTCTATTTGAGTAGAATGTATATTGTGCTTTATCTGGGTTCATTTCTCTCCATATATCTTGTATACCTAATTCGTCTTTCATCTCTAGAAAGGAATTAGATAAGGTGTTTCCCCCTTTTTTGCCTTGTTTGTGGCTCTTGTAGTCCTGTTTTGCGTCAGTTATCGCATTAAAGTCTCCAAGAATACAAAGATTTTGATAATTTAATTCCATTAACTTATCATATAGTTGCTGAAAAAATTGATCTTGTTTCTCATTGGGGGCATATATCGCAATCATCAAAATTTGTTTTTGGTTCCATGTAATTTCCACCATTAATAGTCTTCCTTCATCATCAACATAAATTTGTTTTGGGTTCATCTTCTCTTTTATATAGAAAGCTACCCCTCTTTTCTTTTGCAGTGCCGATGAGAAATAAAGTTTGCCTATTTTTGGTTGTTCTAGAAGTCTAAAGTGTTGTCTTTTTATGTGTGTCTCTTGGAGACAAATTATGTCCATTTTTAATTTTTGTAATCTGTAAAATATTTTACTCCTTTTTGATGGGGAATTAAGACCATTTATATTTGTTGAAAAAATTCCAATTTCATCCATAGTTTTAATTGTACTTAGATCTCAGTCTTCTAGGAGAAGTTATCTGTCTCTGATCTTTGGGTCTTACGTCTTCTTCTGATTGAGTCTTTTTAGGTTCTTCCTCTTCTGTTTGTTTCGATGCTCCTGCTTCTTCCTCTGGTTTCTTAGATCTGATATCGCCTTCTTCCAGAAATGTTCTATGATTGTTAAAAAATTCCTCTGCTTTAAATGGGGTATCCAATCTATATCTTCTCGAGTCCCAAAAAATTAATAATCCTTCTGGGACCAACCATCTAAAATTTATTCCTTTGTTCAGTAGTTTCCTTGTCAAAAATTGATATTCTCTTCGTGCTTCTCTTATTCTCTTTGGGATCTGTTTAAGAACTAGAAGTTCTTTATCTTTATATTTCAGTGGTTGGTCTCTTATGGCTCTCAAAATCTCATCTCGTATTGTTCTTTTAAGAAATCTTACATGGACCTCTCTGGGAACTCTATTTCTTCTTGCATAGCTTGAGTTGACTCTAAAGACCTGGTCCAGTTCTTTTTTCATTTGATCCATTTCCAGTCCAAGTCGATCCGCCAATAGCTCACACATCAACTCTAACAGGTTCTCATCTTTCTCTTCCGTAATGTTTTGGAATCTCAAAAAGTATGACGCACGCTCCATCTCCATGACAGCGATACTATCTTCCAATTCCGCGTTGACATGCGCCAATCTCTGGTTTTCATCTTGTAATGCTTCTAATTTCTGATCCACCGTCTCCGACTTATCTTCTATTTTTTGTATTCTTTGTTGAGTATCTATCATCGCCTGTTGGAAAGTTTCCATTTTTTGATCCATTTTAAGAAGATCACTTTTCAAGTCTTCATAATTTTTATCCAAATCTTTTTTCATTTCCATTTTAGAGTCTGCGATTGCTTGGAGTATCGCTTGCATATCTTTTTGTTGAGTTTCCTGTTGTAAAAATGTAGTAATTGATTTTTGAGGAGCTGGGCTCACTGAGGTTGAAGCGGGGGCTGAAGAGCCCTTCTTCACCCCTTTAGCCAAATTTGAGATGCTCATCTTCTAGTTGTTGTGTTTATTTATAATCCACCAGAGGGCCCGATGGCCAATTGTAATCCAATGCCCTCCTATTATCAGGAGACAAGGCACATGTACTTTTAACGGGAAAAAAAAAAGAAGAAAAAAGTGCTAATAATTCCAACAAAAATTAATTAAGAAAAGAGGAAAAAAAAAGGGGAACAACAAAAAATTTCTGGAACCATCCCGAAAGGAGGGAGAATAAAAAAGTAAATGTAAAAAGAGCAAACAGAAGGGCCAAAAAAGAAATGTATTTATACCCAAAAAAAAAAATCAAAAAGAAGAAAAAAGAAAGAATTGTGATGTAAAAACAAAAATATTATAACGAAAAATAATCTAATTGTAAATTAAAAAAATTTATTTCACAGTCACCCACAAGAAAAAACAAAACCCTATTTTTTGCTGTAGAAAATATATAGCTAATTAAAAAGACCAAACATTCACAGAAGGAGCTGGGAACTTCCCTCTCAATAGCTTCTGAGAGAGATAAGAATGTCTGGGCTTACAGCCAAGTCTTGCAGCTGAATAAACAAAGCTATCAGAGAACAAAGAGAGGAAAATTACAATGTAGCCTCTAGGTGGTAAAAAAGAAAAGAAAAAAAAGATGTCCGAAGTGGGAACTTAGTTTCAAAGTTCTTTAAAGTTCTTTAAAGTTAGTAAAAGTAGCAACAAGAAAAAAAAACAGAGTAGCTTTCCCAATTAAGTCCTCCTCTCCTTCCAAAATAAGATATTTTCTCCAGTTAGAAAAGTTTAAAATTTTTAAAGTAATCCAAATTGGTTCTTACGCTTAAACCGCCGTTTATCCGGGAGGGGGGGGGAGTAAATCCACCTCCTTCCCCCCTTCAGCCTTCCAGCTTCGTTTTAAAGACAGTCTTCCATTAAATCCACTTCATGAAGAGAAAAGAAGCGTATTCTCACCCGTCCAAGCTGCTTGCCTTCCAAATCAGCTGTTTTCTGTCTCCGACGATCAGCTGGGAATGGCGGCTCGCATAAATGCGATCCGCCTTTCTTTTGCTGGTTCCAGGGGCTGCTTTGGGTTCAGTAAGCCGGCTACCGCCGGCTCCTGTTCCTCAAAGGTTCGCCCTTCGGTGGCCACCCCTCCAGGGTGGCATTTAGCCCAAATGGGCCCGCCAGCGAAGAAATTTCAGACCCGGGGAGCGGAGCAATTTTCCCCGGGTCTACAGTCAGCACACACCGGAAGCACTCCCTCAAAAAGAAAACATATATTCAGGTTCCCCTGGGATGGGGAATCTGAAAAACCACTTGTTTTGCGGATCAGACCTCTCTCAGAGGAGTTAGCCCAGGGTATATCTCATATTTGTTGGTAAACATCCGATTCAGCTTCAAAATTCAAATTTTGAGACAGAATTCAAATTAAAAAAGAAAACATATATGCTGGTTCCCCTGGGGTGGGGAATCTGAAAAACCACTTGTTTTCCGGATCCAACCTCTCCCTGAGGAGTTATCCCACAGCGTATCTCACATTTGTTGGTAAACATCCAATTCAGCATCAAAAGTCAAATTTTGAGACAGAATTCAAATTCAAAAAGAAAACATATATTCAGGTTCCCCTGGGGTGGGGAAGCTAAAAACAACTTGTTTTCCGAATCCCACACCTTCTCTGTGGAATTAGCCCACGGCGCATCTCACATTTGTTGGTAAAAATCCAATTCAGCTTCAAAATTCAAATTTTGAGACAGAATTCAAATTCAAAAAGCAAACATTTATTCAGGTTCCCCTGGGGTGGGGAAGCTGAAAAACCACTTATTTTCCGAATCCCACACCTTCTCTGTGGAATTAGCCCACGGCGCGTCTCACATTTGTTGGTAAAAATCCAATTCAACTTCAAAATTCAAATTTTGAGACAGAATTCAAATTCAAAAAGAAAACATATATTCAGGTTCCCCTGGGATGGGGAATCTGAAAAACCACTTGTTTTGCGGATCAGACCTCTCTCAGAGGAGTTAGCCCAGGGTATATCTCATATTTGTTGGTAAACATCCGATTCAGCTTCAAAATTCAAATTTTGAGACAGAATTCAAATTAAAAAAGAAAACATATATGCTGGTTCCCCTGGGGTGGGGAATCTGAAAAACCACTTGTTTTCCGGATCCAACCTCTCCCTGAGGAGTTATCCCACAGCGTATCTCACATTTGTTGGTAAACATCCAATTCAGCATCAAAAGTCAAATTTTGAGACAGAATTCAAATTCAAAAAGAAAACATATATTCAGGTTCCCCTGGGGTGGGGAAGATGAAAAACCACTTGTTTTCCGGATCCGACCTCTCTCAGAGGAGTTAGTCCAGGGCATATCTCATATTTGTTGGTAAACATCCGATTCAGCTTCAAAATTCAAATTTTGAGACAGAATTAAAATTCAAAAAGCAAATGTATATTCAGGTTCCCCTGGGATGGGGAATCCGAAAAACCACTTGTTTTTCGGATCAGACCTCTCTCAGAGGAGTTAGCCCAGGGTATATCTCATATTTGTTGGTAAACATCCGATTCAGCTTCAAAATTCAAATTTTGAGACAGAATTAAAATTCAAAAAGCAAATGTATATTCAGATTCTCCTGGGATGGGGAATCCGAAAAATCACTTGTTTTTCGGATCCGACCTCTCTCAGAGTAGTTAGCCCCGAGCATATCTCTCATTTGTTGGTAAACATCCAATTCAGCCTCAAAAGTCAAATTTTGAGACAGAATTCAAATTCAAAAAGAAAACATATATTCTGGTTCCCCTGGGGTGGGTAAGCCGAAAAACCACTTGTTTTCCGGATCCAACCTCTCCCTGAGGAGTTGTCCCACAGTGTATATCGCATTTGTTGGTAAAAGTCCCATTCAGCCTCAAAAGTCAAATTTTGAGACAGAATTCAAATTCAAAAAGAAAACATATATTCAGATTCTCCTGGGATGGGGAATCCGAAAAACCACTTGTTTTTCGGATCCGACCTCTCTCAGAGGAGTTAGCCCAGGGCATATCTCACATTTGTTGGTAAACATCCAATTCAGCCTCAAAAGTCAAATTTGAAATTCAAAAAGAAAACATATATTCAGGTTCCCCTAGGGTGGGGAAGCTGAAAAACCACTTATTTTCCGAATCCCACACCTTCTCTGTGGAATTAGCCCACGGCGCGTCTCACATTTGTTGGTAAAAATCCAATTCAGCCTCAAAAGTCAAATTTTGAGACAGAATTCAAATTCAAAAAGCAAATGTATATATTTAGATTCTCCTGGGATGGGGAATCCGAAAAATCACTTGTTTTTCGGATCCGACCTCTCTCAGAGTAGTTAGCCCCGAGCATATCTCTCATTTGTTGGTAAACATCCGATTCAGCTTCAAAATTCAAATTTTGAGACAGAATTCAAATTCAAAAAGAAAACACATATTCGGGTTTCCCTGGGGTGGGGAAGGTGAAAAACTACTTGTTTTCCGAATCCCACACCTTCTCTGTGGAATTAGCCCACAGCGCATCTGACATTTGTTGGTAAAAATCCAATTCAACTTCAAAATTCAAATTTTGAGACAGAATTCAAATTCAAAAAGCGAACATTTATTCAGGTTCCCTGGGGTGGGGAAGCCGAAAAACCACTTGTTTTCCGGATTTGACCTCTCCCTGAGGAGTTATCCCACAACGTATCTCACATTTGTTGGTAAACATCCAATTCAGCATCAAAAGTCAAATTTTGAGACAAAATTCAAATTCAAAAAGAAAACGTATATTCAGGTTCCCCTGGGATGGGGAATCTGAAAAACCACTTGTTTTGCGGATCCAACCTCTCCCTGAGGAGTTGTCCCAGAGTGTATATCGCATTTGTTGGTAAAAGTCCCATTCAGCCTCAAAAGTCAAATTTTGAGACAGAATTCAAATTCAAAAAGAAAACATATATTCAGATTCTCCTGGGATGGGGAATCCGAAAAACCACTTGTTTTCCGGATCTGACCTCTCTCAGAGGAGTTAGCCCAGGGCATATCTCACATTTGTTGGTAAACATCCGATTCAACTTCAAAATTCAAATTTTGAGACAGAATTCAAATTAAAAAAGAAAACATATATGCTGGTTCCCCTGGGGTGGGGAATCTGAAAAACCACTTGTTTTCCGGATCCAACCTCTCCCTGAGGAGTTATCCCACAGCGTATCTCACATTTGTTGGTAAACATCCAATTCAGCATCAAAAGTCAAATTTTGAGACAGAATTCAAATTCAAAAAGAAAACATATATTCAGGTTCCCCTGGGGTGGGGAAGCTAAAAACAACTTGTTTTCCGAATCCCACACCTTCTCTGTGGAATTAGCCCACGGCGCATCTCACATTTGTTGGTAAAAATCCAATTCAGCTTCAAAATTCAAATTTTGAGACAGAATTCAAATTCAAAAAGCAAACATTTATTCAGGTTCCCCTGGGGTGGGGAAGCTGAAAAACCACTTATTTTCCGAATCCCACACCTTCTCTGTGGAATTAGCCCACGGCGCGTCTCACATTTGTTGGTAAAAATCCAATTCAACTTCAAAATTCAAATTTTGAGACAGAATTCAAATTCAAAAAGAAAACATATATTCAGGTTCCCCTGGGATGGGGAATCTGAAAAACCACTTGTTTTGCGGATCAGACCTCTCTCAGAGGAGTTAGCCCAGGGTATATCTCATATTTGTTGGTAAACATCCGATTCAGCTTCAAAATTCAAATTTTGAGACAGAATTCAAATTAAAAAAGAAAACATATATGCTGGTTCCCCTGGGGTGGGGAATCTGAAAAACCACTTGTTTTCCGGATCCAACCTCTCCCTGAGGAGTTATCCCACAGCGTATCTCACATTTGTTGGTAAACATCCAATTCAGCATCAAAAGTCAAATTTTGAGACAGAATTCAAATTCAAAAAGAAAACATATATTCAGGTTCCCCTGGGGTGGGGAAGATGAAAAACCACTTGTTTTCCGGATCCGACCTCTCTCAGAGGAGTTAGTCCAGGGCATATCTCATATTTGTTGGTAAACATCCGATTCAGCTTCAAAATTCAAATTTTGAGACAGAATTAAAATTCAAAAAGCAAATGTATATTCAGGTTCCCCTGGGATGGGGAATCCGAAAAACCACTTGTTTTTCGGATCAGACCTCTCTCAGAGGAGTTAGCCCAGGGTATATCTCATATTTGTTGGTAAACATCCAATTCAGCCTCAAAAGTCAAATTTTGAGACAGAATTCAAATTCAAAAAGAAAACATATATTCTGGTTCCCCTGGGGTGGGTAAGCCGAAAAACCACTTGTTTTCCGGATCCAACCTCTCCCTGAGGAGTTGTCCCACAGTGTATATCGCATTTGTTGGTAAAAGTCCCATTCAGCCTCAAAAGTCAAATTTTGAGACAGAATTCAAATTCAAAAAGAAAACATATATTCACATTCTCCTGGGATGGGGAATCCGAAAAACCACTTGTTTTTCGGATCCGACCTCTCTCAGAGGAGTTAGCCCAGGGCATATCTCACATTTGTTGGTAAACATCCAATTCAGCCTCAAAAGTCAAATTTGAAATTCAAAAAGAAAACATATATTCAGGTTCCCCTAGGGTGGGGAAGCTGAAAAACCACTTATTTTCCGAATCCCACACCTTCTCTGTGGAATTAGCCCACGGCGCGTCTCACATTTGTTGGTAAAAATCCAATTCAGCCTCAAAAGTCAAATTTTGAGACAGAATTCAAATTCAAAAAGCAAATGTATATATTTAGATTCTCCTGGGATGGGGAATCCGAAAAATCACTTGTTTTTCGGATCCGACCTCTCTCAGAGTAGTTAGCCCCGAGCATATCTCTCATTTGTTGGTAAACATCCGATTCAGCTTCAAAATTCAAATTTTGAGACAGAATTCAAATTCAAAAAGAAAACACATATTCGGGTTTCCCTGGGGTGGGGAAGGTGAAAAACTACTTGTTTTCCGAATCCCACACCTTCTCTGTGGAATTAGCCCACAGCGCATCTGACATTTGTTGGTAAAAATCCAATTCAACTTCAAAATTCAAATTTTGAGACAGAATTCAAATTCAAAAAGCGAACATTTATTCAGGTTCCCTGGGGTGGGGAAGCCGAAAAACCACTTGTTTTCCGGATTTGACCTCTCCCTGAGGAGTTATCCCACAACGTATCTCACATTTGTTGGTAAACATCCAATTTAGCATAAATCAGATTTTGAGACAAAATTCAAATTCAAAAGAAAAACCTGTATTCTGGTCCCCTGGGATGGGGAATCTGAAAAACCACTGTTTTGGCGGATCCAACCTCTCCCTGAGGAGTTGTCCCAGAGTGTATATCGCATTTGTTGGTAAAAGTCCCATTCAGCCTCAAAAGTCAAATTTTGAGACAGAATTCAAATTCAAAAAGAAAACATATATTCAGATTCTCCTGGGATGGGGAATCCGAAAAACCACTTGTTTTCCGGATCCGACCTCTCTCAGAGGAGTTAGCCCAGGGCATATCTCACATTTGTTGGTAAACATCCGATTCAACTTCAAAATTCAAATTTTGAGACAGAATTCAAATTAAAAAAGAAAACATATATTCAGGTTCCCCTGGGATGGGGAATCTGAAAAACCACTTGTTTGTTTTCCGGATCCAACCTCTCCCTGAGGAGTTATCCCACAGCGCGTATCTCACATTTGTTGGTAAACATCCAATTCAGCATCAAAAGTCAAATTTTTGAGACAGGAAATTCACATTCAAAAAGTAAACATATATTCAGGTTCCCTGGGGTGGGGAAATGAAAAACGCACTTATTTTCCGATCCCACACCTCCTGTGGACTTAGCCCACGGCGCATCTCACATTTGTTGGTAAACATCCAATTCTAGCCTCAAAAGTCAAATTTTGGACAGACTTCGAAATTCAAAAAAAAACATAGATTCAGGGTTCCCCTGGGGTGGAGCTAAAAACAACTTGTTTTTCCGAATCCCCACCTTCTCTGTGGAATTAGCCCCGGCGCTCTCACAGTTTGTTGGTAAAATCCAATTCAGCTTAAATTTCAAATTTTTGAGACAGAATTCAAATTTCAAAAAGCAAAATTTATCAGGTTCCCTGGTGGCGAAGCCGAAAAACCACTTGTTTTCGGTATCTGACCTCTCATTGAGGAGTTATCCTAGAGTGTATCTCACATTTGTTGGTAAAAATCCAATTCAGCCTCAAAAGTCAAATTTTGAGACAGAATTCAAATTCAAAAAGAAAGCATATATTCAGATTCTCCTGGGATGGGGAATCCGAAAAACCACTTGTTTTTCGGATCAGACCTCTCTCAGAGGAGTTAGCCCAGGGTATATCTCATATTTGTTGGTAAACATCCGATTCAGCTTCAAAATTCAAATTTTGAGACAGAATTCAAATTAAAAAAGAAAACATATATGCTGGTTCCCCTGGGGTGGGGAATCTGAAAAACCACTTGTTTTGCAGATCCAACCTCTCCTTGAGGAGTTATCCCACAGCGTATCTCACATTTGTTGGTAAACATCCAATTCAGCATCAAAAGTCGAATTTTGAGACAGAATTCAAATTCAAAAAGAAAACATATATTCAGGTTCCCCTGGGGTGGGGAAGATGAAAAACCACTTATTTTCCGAATCCCACACCTTCTCTGTGGACTTAGCCCACGGCGCATCTCACATTTGTTGGTAAACATCCAATTCAGCCTCAAAAGTCAAATTTTGAGACAGAATTCAAATTCAAAAAGCAAACATTTATTCAGGTTCCCTGGGGTGGCGAAGCCGAAAAACCACTTGTTTTCGGTATCTGACCTCTCATTGAGGAGTTATCCTAGAGTGTATCTCACATTTGTTGGTAAAAATCCAATTCAGCCTCAAAAGTCAAATTTTGAGACAGAATTCAAATTCAAAAAGAAAGCATATATTCAGATTCTCCTGGGATGGGGAATCCGAAAAACCACTTGTTTTTCGGATCCGACCTCTCTCAGAGTAGTTAGCCCCGAGCATATCTCTCATTTGTTGGTAAACATCCAATTCAGCCTCAAAAGTCAAATTTTGAGACAGAATTCAAATTCAAAAAGAAAACATATATTCAGGTTCCCCTGGGGTGGGGAAGCTGAAAAAACACTTGTTTTCCGAATACCACACCTTCTCTGTGGAATTAGCCCACAGCGCATCTCACATTTGTTGGTAAAAATCCAATTCAGCCTCAAAAGTCAAATTTTGAGACAGAATTCAAATTCAAAAAGCAAATGTATATTCAGATTCTCCTGGGATGGGGAATCCGAATAACCACTTGTTTTTCGGATCCGACCTCTCTCAGAGTAGTTAGCCCCGAGCATATCTCTCATTTGTTGGTAAACATCCAATTCAGCTTCAAAATTCAAATTTTGAGACAGAATTCAAATTCAAACAGAAAACACATATTCAGGTTCCCCTGGGGTGGGGAAGCTGAAAAACCACTTGTTTTCCGAATCCCACACCTTCTCTGTGGAATTAGCCCATGGCGCATGTCACATTTGTTGGTAAAAATCCAATTCAGCTTCAAATTTCAAATTTTGAGACAGAATTCAAATTCAAAAAGCTAACATTTATTCAGGTTCCCTGGGGTGGGGAAGCCGAAAAACCACTTGTTTTCCGGATCCGACCTCTCCCTGAGGAGTTGTCCCAGAGCGTATATCGCATTTGTTGGTAAAAATCCAATTCAGCCTCAAAAGTCAAATTTTGAGACAGAATTCAAATTCAAAAAGCAAATGTATATTCAGATTCTCCTGGGATGGGGAATCCGAATAACCACTTGTTTTTCGGATCCGACCTCTCTCAGAGTAGTTAGCCCCGAGCATATCTCTCATTTGTTGGTAAACATCCAATTCAGCTTCAAAATTCAAATTTTGAGACAGAATTCAAATTCAAAAAGAAAACACATATTCAGGTTCCCCTGGGGTGGGGAAGCTGAAAAACCACTTGTTTTCCGAATCCCACACCTTCTCTGTGGAATTAGCCCATGGCGCATGTCACATTTGTTGGTAAAAATCCAATTCAGCTTCAAATTTCAAATTTTGTGACAGAATTCAAATTCAAAAAGCTAACATTTATTCAGGTTCCCTGGGGTGGGGAAGCCGAAAAACCACTTGTTTTCCGGATCCGACCTCTCCCTGAGGAGTTGTCCCAGAGCGTATATCGCATTTGTTGGTAAGAATCCAATTCATCCTCAAAAGTCAAATTTTTAGACAGAATTCAAATTCAAAAAGAAAGCATATATTCAGATTCTCCTGGGATGGGGAATCCGAAAAACCACTTGTTTTCCGTATCTGACCTCTCATTGAGGAGTTATCCTAGAGCGTATCTCACATTTGTTGGTAAAAATCCAATTCAGCCTCAAAAGTCAAATTTTGAGACAGAATTCAAATTCAAAAAGCCAATGTATATTCAGGTTCCCCTGGGATGGGTAATCTGAAAAACCACTTGTTTTCCGGATCCAACCTCTCCCTGAGGAGTTGTCCTAGAGCGTATCTCACATTTGTTGGTAAAAATCCAATTCAGCCTCCAAAGTCAAATTTTGAGACAGAATTCAAATTCAAAAAGAAAACATATATTCAGATTCTCCTGGGATGGGGAATCCAAAAAACCACTTGTTTTTCGGATCAGACCTCTCTCAGAGGAGTTAGCCCAGGGTATATCTCATATTTGTTGGTAAACATCCGATTCAGCTTCAAAATTCAAATTTTGAGACAGAAATCAAATTCAAAAAGCAAATGTATATTCAGGTTCCCCTGGGATGGGGAATCTGAAAAACCACTTGTTTTCCGGATCCAACCTCTCCCTGAGGAGTTGTCCCAGAGCGTATATCGCATTTGTTGGTAAACATCCAATTCAGCTTCAAAATTCAAATTTTGAGACAGAATTCAAATTCAAAAAGAAAACACATATTCAGGTTCCCCTGGGGTGGGGAAGCTGAAAAACCACTTGTTTTCCGAATCCCACACCTTCTCTGTGGAATTAGCCCATGGCGCATGTCACATTTGTTGGTAAAAATCCAATTCAGCTTCAAATTTCAAATTTTGAGACAGAATTCAAATTCAAAAAGCTAACATTTATTCAGGTTCCCTGGGGTGTGGAAGCCGAAAAACCACTTGTTTTCCGGATCCGACCTCTCCCTGAGGAGTTGTCCCAGAGCGTATATCGCATTTGTTGGTAAGAATCCAATTCATCCTCAAAAGTCAAATTTTTAGACAGAATTCAAATTCAAAAAGAAAGCATATATTCAGATTCTCCTGGGATGGGGAATCCGAAAAACCATTTGTTTTTCGGATCTGACCTCTCTCAGAGGAGTTAGCCCAGGGCATATCTCACATTTGTTGGTAAACATCCAATTCAACTTCAAAATTCAAATTTTGAGACAGAATTCATATTCAAAAAGAAAACATATATTCAGGTTCCCCTGGGGTGGGGAAGCTAAAAACAACTTGTTTTCCGAATCCCACACCTTCTCTGTGGAATTAGCCCACGGCGCATCTCACATTTGTTGGTAAAAATCCAATTCAGCTTCAAAATTCAAATTTTGAGACAGAATTCAAATTCAAAAAGCAAACATTTATTCAGGTTCCCTGGGGTGGGGAAGCCGAAAAACCACTTGTTTTCCGTATCTGACCTCTCATTGAGGAGTTATCCTAGAGCGTATCTCACATTTGTTGGTAAAAATCCAATTCAGCCTCAAAAGTCAAATTTTGAGACAGAATTCAAATTCAAAAAGCCAATGTATATTCAGGTTCCCCTGGGATGGGTAATCTGAAAAACCACTTGTTTTCCGGATCCAACCTCTCCCTGAGGAGTTGTCCTAGAGCGTATATCGCATTTGTTGGTAAAAATCCAATTCAGCCTCCAAAGTCAAATTTTGAGACAGAATTCAAATTCAAAAAGAAAACATATATTCAGGTTCCCCTGGGGTGGGGAAGCTGAAAAAACACTTGTTTTCCGAATACCACACCTTCTCTGTGGAATTAGCCCACAGCGCATCTCACATTTGTTGGTAAAAATCCAATTCAGCCTCAAAAGTCAAATTTTGAGACAGAATTCAAATTCAAAAAGCAAATGTATATTCAGATTCTCCTGGGATGGGGAATCCGAATAACCACTTGTTTTTCGGATCCGACCTCTCTCAGAGTAGTTAGCCCCGAGCATATCTCTCATTTGTTGGTAAACATCCAATTCAGCTTCAAAATTCAAATTTTGAGACAGAATTCAAATTCAAACAGAAAACACATATTCAGGTTCTCCTGGGGTGGGGAAGCTGAAAAACCACTTGTTTTCCGAATCCCACACCTTCTCTGTGGAATTAGCCCATGGCGCATGTCACATTTGTTGGTAAAAATCCAATTCAGCTTCAAATTTCAAATTTTGAGACAGAATTCAAATTCAAAAAGCTAACATTTATTCAGGTTCCCTGGGGTGGGGAAGCCGAAAAACCACTTGTTTTCCGGATCCGACCTCTCCCTGAGGAGTTGTCCCAGAGCGTATATCGCATTTGTTGGTAAAAATCCAATTCAGCCTCAAAAGTCAAATTTTGAGACAGAATTCAAATTCAAAAAGCAAATGTATATTCAGATTCTCCTGGGATGGGGAATCCGAATAACCACTTGTTTTTCGGATCCGACCTCTCTCAGAGTAGTTAGCCCCGAGCATATCTCTCATTTGTTGGTAAACATCCAATTCAGCTTCAAAATTCAAATTTTGAGACAGAATTCAAATTCAAAAAGAAAACACATATTCAGGTTCCCCTGGGGTGGGGAAGCTGAAAAACCACTTGTTTTCCGAATCCCACACCTTCTCTGTGGAATTAGCCATGGCGCATGTCACATTTGTTGGTAAAAATCCAATTCAGCTTCAAATTTCAAATTTTGAGACAGAATTCAAATTCAAAAAGCTAACATTTATTCAGGTTCCCTGGGGTGGGGAAGCCGAAAAACCACTTGTTTTCCGGATCCGACCTCTCCCTGAGGAGTTGTCCCAGAGCGTATATCGCATTTGTTGGTAAGAATCCAATTCATCCTCAAAAGTCAAATTTTTAGACAGAATTCAAATTCAAAAAGAAAGCATATATTCAGATTCTCCTGGGATGGGGAATCCGAAAAACCATTTGTTTTTCGGATCTGACCTCTCTCAGAGGAGTTAGCCCAGGGCATATCTCACATTTGTTGGTAAACATCCAATTCAACTTCAAAATTCAAATTTTGAGACAGAATTCATATTCAAAAAGAAAACATATATTCAGGTTCCCCTGGGGTGGGGAAGCTAAAAACAACTTGTTTTCCGAATCCCACACCTTCTCTGTGGAATTAGCCCACGGCGCATCTCACATTTGTTGTAAAAATCCAATTCAGCTTCAAAATTCAAATTTTGAGACAGAATTCAAATTCAAAAAGCAAACATTTATTCAGGTTCCCTGGGGTGGGGAAGCCGAAAAACCACTTGTTTTCCGTATCTGACCTCTCATTGAGGAGTTATCCTAGAGCGTATCTCACATTTGTTGGTAAAAATCCAATTCAGCCTCAAAAGTCAAATTTTGAGACAGAATTCAAATTCAAAAAGCCAATGTATATTCAGGTTCCCCTGGGATGGGTAATCTGAAAAACCACTTGTTTTCCGGATCCAACCTCTCCCTGAGGAGTTGTCCTAGAGCGTATATCGCATTTGTTGGTAAAAATCCAATTCAGCCTCAAAAGTCAAATTTTGAGACAGAATTCAAATTCAAAAAGAAAACATATATTCAGATTCTCCTGGGATGGGGAATCCGAAAAACCACTTGTTTTTCGGATCAGACCTCTCTCAGAGGAGTTAGCCCAGGGTATATCTCATATTTGTTGGTAAACATCCGATTCAGCTTCAAAATTCAAATTTTGAGACAGAATCAAATTCAAAAAGCAAATGTATATTCAGGTTCCCCTGGGATGGGGAATCTGAAAAACCACTTGTTTTCCGGATCCAACCTCTCCCTGAGGAGTTGTCCCAGAGTGTATATTGCATTTGTTGGTAAAAATCCAATTCAGCATCAAAAGTCAAATTTTGAGACAGAATTCAAATTCAAAAAGAAATGTATATTCAGATTCTCCTGGGATGGGGAATCCAAAAAACCACTTGTTTTCCGATCCCACACCTTCTCTGTGGGAATTAGCCCATGGCGCATGGTCACATTTGTTGGTAAAAATCCAATCAGCTTCAATTTCAAATTTGGAAGACAGAATTCAAATTCAAAAAGCAACATTTAATTCAGGTTCCCTGGGGGAAGCCGAAAAAAACCATGTTTTCCTGATTTCCGACCTTCCCTGAGGAGTTTGTCCCAGAGCGTATCTCACATTTGTTGGTAAACATCCAATTCAGCATCAAAAGTCAAATTTTGAGACAGAATTCAAATTCAAAAAGCAAATGTATATTCAGATTCTCCTGGGATGGGGAATCCGAAAAACCACTTGTTTTTCGGATCCAACCTCTCTCAGAGGAGTTAGCCCAGGGCATATCTCACATTTGTTGGTAAACATCCAATTCAACTTCAAAATTCAAATTTTGAGACAGAATTCATATTCAAAAAGAAAACATATATTCAGGTTCCCCTGGGGTGGGGAAGCTAAAAACCACTTGTTTTCCGAATCCCACCCCTTCTCTGTGGAATTAGCCCACGGCGCATCTCACATTTGTTGGTAAAAATCCAATTCAGCTTCAAAATTCAAATTTTGAGACAGAATTCAAATTCAAAAAGCAAACATTTATTCAGGTTCCCTGGGGTGGGGAAGCCGAAAAACCACTTGTTTTCCATATCTGACCTCTCATTGAGGAGTTATCCTAGAGCGTATCTCACATTTGTTGGTAAAAATCCAATTCAGCCTCAAAAGTCAAATTTTGAGACAGAATTCAAATTCAAAAAGCCAATGTATATTCAGGTTCCCCTTGGATGGGTAATCTGAAAAACCACTTGTTTTCCGGATCCAACCTCTCCCTGAGGAGTTGTCCTAGAGCGTATATCGCATTTGTTGGTAAAAATCCAATTCAGCCTCAAAAGTCAAATTTTGAGACAGAATTCAAATTCAAAAAGAAAACATATATTCAGATTCTCCTGGGATGGGGAATCCGAAAAACCACTTGTTTTTCGGATCAGACCTCTCTCAGAGGAGTTAGCCCAGGGTATATCTCATATTTGTTGGTAAACATCCGATTCAGCTTCAAAATTCAAATTTTGAGACAGAAATCAAATTCAAAAAGCAAATGTATATTCAGGTTCCCCTGGGATGGGGAATCTGAAAAACCACTTGTTTTCCGGATCCAACCTCTCCCTGAGGAGTTGTCCCAGAGCGTATATCGCATTTGTTGGTAAACATCCAATTCAGCATCAAAAGTCAAATTTTGAGACAGAATTCAAATTCAAAAAGAAAACACATATTCAGGTTCCCCTGGGGTGGGGAAGCTGAAAAACCACTTGTTTTCCGAATCCCACACCTTCTCTGTGGAATTAGCCCATGGCGCATGTCACATTTGTTGGTAAAAATCCAATTCAGCTTCAAATTTCAAATTTTGAGACAGAATTCAAATTCAAAAAGCTAACATTTATTCAGGTTCCCTGGGGTGGGGAAGCCGAAAAACCACTTGTTTTCCGGATCCGACCTCTCCCTGAGGAGTTGTCCCAGAGCGTATATCGCATTTGTTGGTAAGAATCCAATTCATCCTCAAAAGTCAAATTTTTAGACAGAATTCAAATTCAAAAAGAAAGCATATATTCAGATTCTCCTGGGATGGGGAATCCGAAAAACCATTTGTTTTTCGGATCTGACCTCTCTCAGAGGAGTTAGCCCAGGGCATATCTCACATTTGTTGGTAAACATCCAATTCAACTTCAAAATTCAAATTTTGAGACAGAATTCATATTCAAAAAGAAAACATATATTCAGGTTCCCCTGGGGTGGGGAAGCTAAAAACAACTTGTTTTCTGAATCCCACACCTTCTCTGTGGAATTAGCCCACGGCGCATCTCAGATTTGTTTGTAAAAATCCAATTCAGCTTCAAAATTCAAATTTTGAGACAGAATTCAAATTCATAAAGCAAACATTTATTCAGGTTCCCTGGGGTGGGGAAGCCGAAAAACCACTTGTTTTCCGTATCTGACCTCTCATTGAGGAGTTATCCTAGAGCGTATCTCAAATTTGTTGGTAAAAATCCAATTCAGCCTCAAAAGTCAAATTTTGAGACAGAATTCAAATTCAAAAAGCCAATGTATATTCAGGTTCCCCTTGGATGGGTAATCTGAAAAACCACTTGTTTTCCGGATCCAACCTCTCCCTGAGGAATTGGCCTAGAGCGTATATCGCATTTGTTGGTAAAAATCCAATTCAGCCTCAAAAGTCAAATTTTGAGACAGAATTCAAATTCAAAAAGAAAACATATATTCAGATTCTCCTGGGATGGGGAATCCGAAAAACCACTTGTTTTTCGGATCAGACCTCTCTCAGAGGAGTTAGCCCAGGGTATATCTCATATTTGTTGGTAAACATCCGATTCAGCTTCAAAATTCAAATTTTGAGACAGAATTCAAATTCAAAAAGCAAATGTATATTCAGGTTCCCCTGGGATGGGGAATCTGAAAAACCACTAGTTTTCCGGATCCAACCTCTCCCTGAGGAGTTGTCCCAGAGTGTATATTGCATTTGTTGGTAAAAATCCAATTCAGCATCAAAAGTCAAATTTTGAGACAGAATTCAAAAAAATCAAATGTATATTCAGATTCTCCTGGGATGGGGAATCCAAAAAACCACTTGTTTTTCGGATCCGACCTCTCTCAGAGTAGTTAGCCCCGAGCATATCTCTCATTTGTTGGTAAACATCCAATTCAGCTTCAAAATTCAAATTTTGAGACAGAATTCAAATTCAAAAAGAAAACACATATTCAGGTTCCCCTGGGGTGGGGAAGCTGAAAAACCACTTGTTTTCCGAATCCCACACCTTCTCTGTGGAATTAGCTCATGGCGCATGTCACATTTGTTGGTAAAAATCCAATTCAGCTTCAAAATTCAAATTTTGAGACAGAATTCAAATTCAAAAAGCTAACATTTATTCAGGTTCCCTGGGGTGGGGAAGCCGATAAACCACTTGTTTTCCGGATCCGACCTCTCCCTGAGGAGTTGTCCGAGAGCGTATATCGCATTTGTTGGTAAAAATCCAATTCATCCTCAAAAGTCAAATTTTTAGACAGAATTCAAATTCAAAAAGAAAGCATATATTCAGATTCTCCTGGGATGGGGAATCCGAAAAACCATTTGTTTTTCGGATCTGACCTCTCTCAGAGGAGTTAGCCCAGGGCATATCTCCCATTTGTTGGTAAACATCCAATTCAACTTCAAAATTCAAATTTTGAGACAGAATTCATATTCAAAAAGAAAACATATATTCAGGTTCCCCTGGGGTGGGGAATCCGAAAAACCACTTGTTTTTCGGATCCGACCTCTCTTAGAGGAGTTAGCCCAGGACATATCTCACATTTGTTGGTAAACATCCAATTCAGCATCAAAAGTCAAATTTTGAGACAGAATTCAAATTCAAAAAGAAAACATATATTCAGATTCTCCTGGGATGGGGAATCCGAAAAACCACTTGTTTTTCGGATCCGACCTCTCTCAGAGGAGTTAGCCCACGGCGCATCTCACATTTGTTGGTAAACATCCAATTCAGCTTCAAAATTCAAATTTTGAGACAGAATTCAAATTCAAAAAGCAAACATTTATTCAGTTTCCCTGGGGTGGGGAAGCTGAAAAACCAATTGTTTTCCGGATCCGACCTCTCCCTGAGGAGTTATCCCAGAGCGTATCTCACATTTGTTGGTAAACATCGAATTCAGCATCAAAAGTCAAATTTTGAGACAGAATTCAAATTCAAAAAGCAAATGTATATTCAGGTTCCCCTAGGACGGGGAATCTGAAAAACCACTTGTTTTCCGGATCCAACCTCTCCCTGAGGAGTTGTCCCAGAGCGTATATCGCATTTGTTGGTAAAAATCCCATTTAGCCTCAAAAGTCAAATTTTGAGACAGAATTCAAATTCAAAAAGCAAATGTATATTCAGATTCTCCTGGGATGGGGAATCCGAAAAACCACTTGTTTTACGGATCCGACCTCTCCCTGAGGAGTTGTCCCAGAGCGTATATCGCATTTGTTGGTAAACATCCAATTCAGCTTCAAAATTCAAATTTTGAGACAGAATTCAAATTCAAAAAGAAAATACATATTCAGGTTCCCCTGGGGTGGGGAAGCTGAAAAACCACTTGTTTTCCGAATCCCACACCTTCTCTGTGGAATTAGCTCATGGCGCATGTCACATTTGTTGGTAAAAATCCAATTCAGCTTCAAAATTCAAATTTTGAGACAGAATTCAAATTCAAAAAGCTAACATTTATTCAGGTTCCCTGGGGTGGGGAAGCCGATAAACCTCTTGTTTTCCGGATCCGACCTCTCCCTGAGGAGTTGTCCGAGAGCGTATATCGCATTTGTTGGTAAAAATCCAATTCATCCTCAAAAGTCAAATTTTTAGACAGAATTCAAATTCAAAAAGAAAGCATATATTCAGATTCTCCTGGGATGGGGAATCCGAAAAACCATTTGTTTTTCGGATCTGACCTCTCTCAGAGGAGTTAGCCCAGGGCATATCTCCCATTTGTTGGGAAACATCCAATTCAACTTCAAAATTCAAATTTTGAGACAGAATTAAAATTCAAAAAGAAAACATATATTCAGGTTCCCCTGGGGTGGGGAAGCTGAAAAACCACTTGTTTTCCGAATCCCACACCTTCTCTGAGGAGTTAGCCCAGGGCATATCTCACATTTGTTGGTAAACATCCAATTCAACTTCAAAATTCAAATTTTGAGACAGAATTCATATTCAAAAAGAAAACATATATTCAGGTTCCCCTGGGGTGGGGAAGCTAAAAACAACTTGTTTTCTGAATCCCACACCTTCTCTGTGGAATTAGCCCACGGCGCATCTCACATTTGTTGGTAAAAATCCAATTCAGCTTCAAAATTCAAATTTTTAGACAGAATTCAAATTCAAAAAGCAAACATTTATTCAGATTCTCCTGGGATGGGGAATCCGAAAAACCACTTGTTTTTCGGATACGACCTCTCTTAGAGGAGTTAGCCCAGGGCATATCTCACATTTGTTGGTAAACATCCAATTCAGCCTCAAAAGTCAAATTTTGAGACAGAAATCAAATTCAAAAAGCAAACATTTATTCAGGTTCCCTGGGGTGGGGAAGCAGAAAAACCACTTGTTTTCCGGATCCGACCTCTCCCTGAAGAGTTATCCCAGAGCGTATCTCACATTTGTTGGTAAACATCCAATTCAGCCTCAAAAGTCAAATTTTGAGACAGAATTCAAATTCAAAAAGAAAACATATATTCTGGTTCCCCTGGGGTGGGGAAGCTGAAAAACAATTTGTTTTCCGAATCCCACCCATTCTCTGTGGAATTAGCCCACGGCGAATCTCACATTTGTTCGTAAAAATCCAATTCAGCTTCAAAATTCAAATTTTGAGACAGAATTCAAATTCAAAAAGAAAACATTTATTCAGGTTCCCTGGGGTGCGGAAGCCGAAAAACCACTTTTTTTCCGGATCCGACCTCTCCCTGAGGAGTGGCCCAGAGGCGTATATCGCATTTGTGGTAAGAAGCCCATTTAGGCCTCAAAGTCAAATTGAGACAGAATTCAAATTCAAAAAGCAAATGTATATTCAGACTTATCCTTGGATGGGGAATCGAAAAACCACTTGTTTGTCGGATCCGACCTACTCTGCAGAGGGTTAGGCCAGGTCATATCTACATTGCCCGGTAACATACAATTCAGCCTCAAAAGTCAAATTTTGAGACAGAATTCAAATTCAAAAAGAAAACATATGTTCAGATTCTCCTGGGATGGGGAAGCTGAAAAACCACTTGTTTTCCGAATCCCACACCTTCTCTGTGGAATTAGCCCACGGCGAATCTCACATTTGTTGGTAAAAATCCAATTCAGCCTCAAAATTCAAATTTTGAGACAGAATTCAAATTCAAAAAGCTAACATTTATTCAGGTTCCCTGGGGTGGGGAAGCCGATAAACCACTTGTTTTCCGGATCCGACCTCTCCCTGAGGAGTTGTCCGAGAGCGTATATCGCATTTGTTGGTAAAAATCCAATTCATCCTCAAAAGTCAAATTTTTAGACAGAATTCAAATTCAAAAAGAAAGCATATATTCAGATTCTCCTGGGATGGGGAATCCGAAAAACCATTTGTTTTTCGGATCTGACCTCTCTCAGAGGAGTTAGCCCAGGGCATATCTCCCATTTGTTGGTAAACATCCAATTCAACTTCAAAATTCAAATTTTGAGACAGAATTCATATTCAAAAAGAAAACATATATTCAGGTTCCCCTAGGACGGGGAATCTGAAAAACCACTTGTTTTCCGGATCCAACCTCTCCCTGAGGAATTGGCCTAGAGCGTATATCGCATTTGTTGGTAAAAATCCAATTCAGCCTCAAAAGTCAAATTTTGAGACAGAATTCAAATTCAAAAAGCAAACATTTATTCAGGTTCCCTGGGGTGGGGAAGCCGAAAAACCACTTGTTTTCCGTATCTGACCTCTCATTGAGGAGTTATGCTAGAGCGTATCTCACATTTGTTGGTAAAAATCCAATTCAGCCTCAAAAGTCAAATTTTGAGACAGAATTCAAATTCAAAAAGCCAATGTATATTCAGGTTCCCCTTGGATGGGTAATCTGAAAAACCACTTGTTTTCCGGATCCAACCTCTCCCTGAGGAATTGGCCTAGAGCGTATATCGCATTTGTTGGTAAAAATCCAATTCAGCCTCAAAAGTCAAATTTTGAGACAGAATTCAAATTCAAAAAGAAAAGATATATTCAGATTCTCCTGGGATGGGGAATCCGAAAAACCACTTGTTTTTCGGATCAGACCTATCTCAGAGGAGTTAGCCCAGGGTATATCTCATATTTGTTGGTAAACATCCGATTCAGCTTCAAAATTCAAATTTTGAGACAGAATGCAAATTCAAAAAGCAAATGTATATTCAGGTTCCCCTGGGATGGGGAATCTGAAAAACCACTTGTTTTCCGGATCCAACCTCTCCCTGAGGAGTTGTCCCAGAGTGTATATTGCATTTGTTGGTAAAAATCCAATTCAGCCTCAAAAGTCAAATTTTGAGACAGAATTCAAATTCAAAATCAAATGTATATTCAGATTCTCCTGGGATGGGGAATCCGAAAAACCACTTGTTTTTCGGATCCGACCTCTCTCAGAGTAGTTAGCCCCGAGCATATCTCTCATTTGTTGGTAAACATCCAATTCAGCTTCAAAATTCAAATTTTGAGACAGAATTCAAATTCAAAAAGAAAACACATATTCAGGTTCCCCTGGGGTGGGGAAGCTGAAAAACCACTTGTTTTCCGAATCCCACACCTTCTCTGTGGAATTAGCCCATGGCGCATGTCACATTTGTTGGTAAAAATCCAATTCAGCTTCAAATTTCAAATTTTGAGACAGAATTCAAATTCAAAAAGCTAACATTTATTCAGGTTCCCTGGGGTGGGGAAGCCGAAAAACCACTTGTTTTCCGGATCCGACCTCTCCC
>JALGBA010003719.1:0-33717 GCA_023970755.1 Azemiops feae | reverse complement strand
TACAGCAGTTTAAATATAATTGAGATCCAATCAGGGCCCCAGCTACCTTTCTGTTGCAGTCTTAGTAAAGCCTCCCAGCCGCTCTGGGCAGTTTCAATACAGCAGTTTAAATATAATGGAGATCCAATCAGGGCCCCAGCTACCTTTCTGTTGCAGTCTTAGTAAAGCCTCCAAGCAACTCTTGGCAGTTTAAATACAGCAGTTTAAATATAATGGAGATCCAATCAGGCCCCCAGCTACCTTTCTGTTGCAGTCTTAGTAAAGCCTCCCAGCACCTCTGGGCAGTTTAAATAGAGCAGTTTAAATAGAGCAGTTTCAATACAGCAGTTTAAATATAATGGAGATCCAATCAGGGCCCCAGCTACCTTTCTGTTGCAGTCCTAGTAAATCCTCCCAGCAACTCTGGGCAGTTTAAATACAGCAGTTTCAATACAGCATTTTAAATACAGCAGTTTAAATATAACGGAGATCCAATCACGGCCCCAGCTACCTTTCTGTTGCAGTCCTAGTAAAGCCTCCCAGCAACTCTGGGCAGTTTAAATACAGCACTTTCAATACAGCATTTTAAATACAGCAGTTTAAATATAATGGAGATCCAATCAGGGACCCAGCTACCTTTCTGTTGCAGTCTTAGTAAAGCCTCCCAGCAACTCTGGGCAGTTTAAATAGAGCAGTTTCAATACAGCAGTTTCAATACAGCAGTTTCAATATAATGGAGATCCAATCAGGGCCCCAGCTACCTTTCTGTTGCAGTATTAGTAAAGCCTCCCAGCAGCTCTGGGCAGTTTAAATACAGCAGTTTAAATATAATGGAGATCAAATCAGGGCCCCAGCTACTTTGCTGTTGCAGTCTTAGTAAAGCCTCACAGCACCTCTGGGCAGTTTAAATACAGCAGTTTAAATATAATGGAGATCCAATCAGGGCCCCAGCTACCTTTCTGTTGCAGTCTTACTAAAGCCTCCCAGCAGCTCTGGGCAGTTTAAATACAGCAGTTTAAATATAATGGAGATCCAATCAGGTTCCCAGCTACCTTTCTGTTGCAGTCTTAGTAAAGCCTCCCAGCAGCTCTGGGCAGTTTAAATACAGCAGTTTAAATATAATGGAGATCCAATCAGGGCCCCAGCTACTTTGCTGTTGCAGTCTTATTAAAGCCTCCCAGCACCTCTGGGCAGTTTAAATACAGCAGTTTAAATGTAATGGAGATCCAATCAGGGCCCCAGCTACCTTTCTGTTGCAGTCTTAGTAAAGCCCTCCCAGCAACTTGGGCAGTTTCAATACAGCAGTTAAATACAGCAGTTTAAATATAATGGAGATCCAATCAGGGCCCAGTTACATCTCTGTTGCAGTCTTAGTAAAGCTCCAGCAGCTCTGGTAGGCAGTTTAAATACAGCAGTTTAAATATAATGGAGTCAATAAGGGCCCAGCTACATTTCTGTTGCAGTCTTAGTAAAGCCTCCCAGCAACTCTGGACACTTTCAATACAGCAGTTTAAATACAGCAGTTTAAATATAATGGAGATCCAATCAGGGCCCCAGTTACATTTCTGTTGCAGTCTTAGTAAAGCCTCCCAGCAGCTCTGGGCAGTTAAATACAACAGTTTAAATATAATGGAGATCCAATCAGGGCCCCAGCTACCTTTCTGTTGCAGTCTTAGTAAAGCCTCTAAGCAACTCTTGGCAGTTTAAATACAGCAGTTTAAATATAATGGAGATCCAATCAGGGCCCCAGCTACCTTTCTGTTGCAGTCTTAGTAAAGCCTCCCAGCAACTCTGGGCAGTTTAAATAGAGCAGTTTCAATACAGCAGTTTCAATACAGCAGTTTAAATATAATGGAGATCCAATCAGGGCCCCAGCTACCTTTCTGTTGCAGTATTAGTAAAGCCTCCCAGCAGCTCTGGGCAGTTTAAATAGAGCAGTTTAAAATACAGGCAGTTTTAATACAGCAGTTTAAATATAATGGAGATCCAATCAGGCCCAGCTACCTTTCTGTTGCAGTCTTAGTAAGCTCCAGGCAGCTCTCGGGCAGTTAAAATACAACAGTTAAATATAATGGAGCATCAATCAGGGCCCCAGATACCTGTCTGTTGCAACTTAGTAACGCCTCCCCGCAACTTGGGCAGTTAAATACAGCAGTTTAAATATAATGGAGATCCAATCAGGGCCCCAACTACCTTTTGGTTGCAGTCTTAGTAAAGCCTCCCAGCAACTCTGGGCAGTTTAAATACAGCAGTTTAAATACAATGGAGATCCAATCAGGGCCCCAGCTACCTTTCTGTTGCAGTCTTAGTAAAGCCTCCCAGCAACTCTGGGCAGTTTCAATACAGCAGTTTAAATACAGCAGTTTAAATATAATGGAGATCCAATCAGGGCCCCAGTTACATTTCTGCTGCAGTCTTAGTAAAGCCTCCCAGCAGCTATGGGCAGTTAAATACAACAGTTTAAATATAATGGAGATCCAATCAGGGCCCCAGCTACCTTTCTGTTGCAGTCTTAGTAAAGCCTCCAAGCAACTCTTGGCAGTTTAAATACAGCAGTTTAAATATAATGGAGATCCAATCAGGGCCCCAGCTACCTTTCTGTTGCAGTCTTAGTAAAGCCTCCAAGCAACTCTTGGCAGTTTAAATACAACAGTTTAAATATAATGGAGATCCAATCAGGGCCCCAGCTACCTTTCTGTTGCAGTCTTAGTAAAGCCTCTAAGCAACTCTTGGCAGTTTAAATACAGCAGTTTAAATATAATGGAGATCCAATCAGGGCCCCAGCTACCTTTCTGTTGCAGTCTTAGTAAAGCCTCCCAGCAACTCTGGGCAGTTTAAATAGAGCAGTTTCAATACAGCAGTTTCAATACAGCAGTTTAAATATAATGGAGATCCAATCAGGGCCCCAGCTACCTTTCTGTTGCAGTATTAGTAAAGCCTCCCAGCAGCTCTGGGCAGTTAAATACAGCAGTTTAAATATAATGGAGATCCAATCAGGGCCCCAGCTACCTTTCTGTTGCAGTCTTAGTAAAGCCTCCCAGCACCTCTGGGCAGTTAAAACAACAGTTTAAAGATAATGGAGACAAAAGGGCCCCAGCTACCTTGTTTGTTGCAATTCTAGTAACGCCTCCAGCAACTCTGGCAGTTAAATATAGCAGTTTAAATATAATGAAGATCCAATCATGGCCCCAACTACCTTTCGGTTGCAGTCTTAGTAAAGCCTCCCAGCAGCTCTGGGCAGTTAAATACAGCAGTTTAAATATAATGGAGATCCAATCAGGGCCCCAGCTACCTTTCTGTTGCAGTCTTAGTAAAGCCTCCCAGCAACTCTGGGCAGTTTCAATACAGCAGTTTAAATACAGCAGTTTAAATATAATGGAGATCCAATCAGGGCCCCAGTTACATTTCTGCTGCAGTCTTAGTAAAGCCTTCCAGCAGCTATGGGCAGTTAAATACAACAGTTTAAATATAATGGAGATCCAATCAGGGCCCCAGCTACCTTTCTGTTGCAGTCTTAGTAAAGCCTCCAAGCAACTCTTGGCAGTTTAAATACAGCAGTTTAAATATAATGGAGATCCAATCAGGGCCCCAGCTACCTTTCTGTTGCAGTCTTAGTAAAGCCTCCCAGCACCTCTGGGCAGTTTAAATAGAGCAGTTTCAATACAGCAGTTTCAATACAGCAGTTTAAATAATGGAGATCCAATCAGGCCCCATCTACCTTTCTGTTGCCCAGTCTTAGTAAAGCCTCCCAGCAGCTCTGGGCAGTTTTAAATAAACAGTTTAAATACAGCAGTTTAAATATAATGGAGATCCAATCAGGGCCCCAGTTACATTTCTGTTGCAGTCTTAGTAAAGCCTCCCAGCAGCTCTGGGCAGTTAAATACAACAGTTTAAATATAATGGAGATGCAATCAGGTCCCCAGCTACATTTCTGTTGCAGTCTTAGTAAAGCCTCCCAGCAGCTCTGGGCAGTTTAAATAAACCAGTTTCAATACAGCAGTTTAAATACAGCAGTTTAAATATAATGGAGATCCAATCAGGGCCCCAGCTACCTTTCTATTGCAGTCTTAGTAAAGCCTCCCAGCACCTCTGGGCAGTTTAAATACAGCAGTTTAAATATAATGGAGATCCAATCAGGTTCCCAGCTACCTTTCTGTTGCAGTCTTAGTAAAGCCTCCCAGCAACTCTGCGCAGCTTAAATACAGCAGTTTAAATATAATGGAGATCCAATCAGGCCCCCAGCTACCTTTCTGTTGCAGTCTTAGTAAAGCCTCCCAGCAGCTCTGGGCAGTTTAAATACAGCAGTTTAAATATAATGGAGATCGAATCAGGGCCCCAGCTACCTTTCTGTTGCAGTCTTAATAAAGCCTCCCAGCAACTCTGGGCAGTTTAAATACAGCAGTTTAAATATAATGGAGATCCAATCAGGGCCCCAGCTACCTTTCTGTTGCAGTCTTAGTAAAGCCTCCCAGCAACTCTGGGCAGTTTAAATACAGCAGTTTAAATATAATGGAGATCCAATCAGGGCCCCAGCTACCTTTCTGTTGCAGTCTTAATAAAGCCTCCCAGCAGCTCTGGGCAGTTAAATACAACAGTTTAAATATAATGGAGATCCAATCAGGGCCCCAGCTACCTTTCTGTTGCAGTCTTAGTAAAGCCTCCCAGCACCTCTGGGCAGTTTAAATACAGCAGCTTAAATACAGCAGTTTAAATACAGCAGTTTAAATATAATGGAGATCCAATCAGGGCCCCAGCTACCTTTCTGTTGCAGTCTTAGTAAAGCCTCCAAGCAGCTCTGGGCAGTTTAAATATAGCAGTTTAAATATAATGGAGATCCAAT
This sequence comes from Azemiops feae, assembly GCA_023970755.1. Classification (NCBI taxonomy): domain Eukaryota; kingdom Metazoa; phylum Chordata; class Lepidosauria; order Squamata; family Viperidae; genus Azemiops; species Azemiops feae. The sequence goes on along the minus strand of JALGBA010003719.1, from coordinate 28,898 downwards.
CAGGGCCCCAGCTACCTTTCTGTTGCAGTCTTAGTAAAGCCTCCCAGCAGCTCTGGGCAGTTTAAATACAGCAGTTTAAATGCAATGGAGATCCAACCAGGGTCCCAGCTACCTTTCTGTTGCAATCTTAGTAAAGCCTCCCAGCAGCTCTGGGCAGTTTAAATAAACCAGTTTAAATACAGCAGTTTAAATATAATGGAGACCCAATCAGGGCCCTAGTTACCTTTCTGTTGCAGTCTTAGTAAAGCCTCCCAGCAGCTCTGGGCAGTTTAAATACAGCAGTTTAAATATAATGGAGATCCAATCAGGGCCCCAGCTACCTTTCTGTTGCAGTCTTGGTAAAGCCTCCCTGCAGCTCTGGGCAGTTTAAATACAGCAGTTTAAATATAACGGAGATCCAATCAGGGCCCCAGCTACCTTTCTGTTGCAGTCCTAGTAAATCCTCCCAGCAACTCTGGGCAGTTTAAATACAGCAGTTTCAATACAGCATTTTAAATACAGCAGTTTAAATATAACGGAGATCCAATCAGGGCCCCAGCTACCTTTCTGTTGCAGTCCTAGTAAAGCCTCCCAGCAACTCTGGGCAGTTTAAATACAGCACTTTCAATACAGAATTTTAAATACAGCAGTTTAAATATAATGGAGATCCAATCAGGGACCCAGCTACCTTTCTGTTGCAGTCTTAGTAAAGCCTCCCAGCAGCTCTGGGTAGTTTAAATACAGCAGTTTAAATATAATGGAGATCCAATCAGGGCCCCAGCTACCTTTCTGTTGCAGTCTTAGTAAAGCCTCCCAGCACCTCTGGGCAGTTTAAATACAGCAGTTTAAATATAATGGAGATCCAATCAGGTTCCCAGCTACCTTTCTGTTGCAGTCTTAGTAAAGCCTCCCAGCAACTCTGGGCAGTTTAAATACAGCAGTTTAAATATAATGGAGATCCAATCAGGGCCCCAGCTACCTTTCTGTTGCAGTCTTAGTAAAGCCTCCCAGCAGCTCTGGGAAGTTTAAATACAGCAGTTTAAATATAATGGAGATCCAAACAGGGCCCCAGCTACCTTTCTGTTGCAGTCTTAGTGAAGCCTCCCAGCAGCTCTGGGCAGTTTAAATACAGCAGTTTAAATAAAATGGAGATCCAATCAGGGCCTCAGCTACCTTTTTGTTGCAGTCTTAGTAAAGCCTCCCAGCAGCTCTGGGCAGTTTAAATACAGCATTTTGAATAAAATGGAGATCCAATCAGGGCCCCAGCTACTTTTCTGTTGCAGTCTTAGTAAAGCCTCCCAGCAACTCTGGGCAGTTTCAATACAGTAGTTTAAATACAGCAGTTTAAATATAATGGAGATCCAATCAGGGCCCCAACTACCTTTTGGTTGCAGTCTTAGTAAAGCCTCCCAGCAACTCTGGGCAGTTTAAATACAGCAGTTTAAATATAATGGAGATCTAATCAGGGCCCAGCTACCTTTCTGTTGCAGTCTTAGTAAAGCCTCCCAGCAACTCTGGGCAGTTTAAATACAGCAGTTTAAATACAGCAGTTTAAATATAATGGAGATCCAATCAGGGCCCCAACTACATTTCGGTTGCAGTCTTAGTAAAGCCTCCCAGCAGCTCTGGGCAGATAAATACAACAGTTTAAATATAATGGAGATCCAATCAGGGCCCCAGCTACCTTTCTGTTGCAGTTTTAGTAAAGCCTCCAGCAACTCTGGGCAGTTTAAATACAGCAGTTTAAATATAATGGAGATCCAATCAGGGTCCCAGCTACCTTTCTGTTGCAGTCTTAGTAAAGCCTCCCAGCAACTCTGGGCAGTTTAAATACAGCAGTTTCAATACAGCAGTTTCAATACAGCAGTTTAAATATAATGGAGATCCAATCAGGGCCCCAGCTACCTTTCTGTTGCAGTCTTAGTAAAGCCTCCCAGCAGCTCTGGGCAGTTTACAGCAGTTTAAATATAATGGAGATCCAATCAGGGCCCCAGCTACCTTTCTGTTGCAGTCTTAGTAAAGCCTCCCAGCAGCTCTGGGCAGTTTAAATGCAGCAGTTTAGATACAGCAGTTTAAATATAATGGAGATCCAATCAGGGCCCCAGCTACCTTTCTGTTGCAGTCTTAGTAAAGCCTCCCAGCAACTCTGGGCAGTTTAAATAAACCAGTTTCAATACAGCAGTTTAAATACAGCAGTTTAAATATAATGGAGATCCAATCAGGGCCCCAGCTACCTTTCTATTGCAGTCTTAGTAAAGCCTCCCAGCACCTCTGGGCAGTTTAAATACAGCAGTTTAAATATAATGGAGATCCAATCAGGTTCCCAGCTACCTTTCTGTTGCAGTCTTAGTAAAGCCTCCCAGCAACTCTGGGCAGGTTAAACAGGCGTTGAAATATAATGGAGATCCAATCAGGCCCCCAGCTACCTTTCTGTTGCAGTCTTAGTAAAGCCTCCCAGCAGCTCTGGGCAGTTTAAATACAGCAGTTTAAATATAATGGAGATCGAATCAGGGCCCCAGCTACCTTTCTGTTGCAGTCTTAATAAAGCCTCCCAGCAACTCTGGGCAGTTTAAATACAGCAGTTTAAATATAATGGAGATCCAATCAGGGCCCCAGCTACCTTTCTGTTGCAGTCTTAGTAAAGCCTCCCAGCAACTCTGGGCAGTTTCAATACAGCAGTTTAAATACAGCAGTTTAAATATAATGGAGATCCAATCAGGGCCCCAGCTACCTTTCCGTTGCAGTCTTAGTAAAGCCTCCCAGCAGCTCTGGGCAGTTAAATACAACAGTTTAAATATAATGGAGATGCAATCAGGTCCCCAGCTACATTTCTGTTGCAGTCTTAGTAAAGCCTCCCAGCAACTCTGGGCAGTTTAAATACAGCAGTTTAAATACAGCAGTTTAAATACAGCAGTTTAAATATAATGGAGATCCAATCAGGGCCCCAGCTACCTTTCTGTTGCAGTCTTAGTAAAGCCTCCCAGCAGCTCTGGGCAGTTTAAATATAGCAGTTTAAATATAATGGAGATCCAATCAGGGCCCCAGCTACCTTTCTGTTGCAGTCTTAGTAAAGCCTCCCAGCAGCTCTGGGCAGTTTAAATACAGCAGTTTAAATGCAATGGAGATCCAACCAGGGTCCCAGCTACCTTTCTGTTGCAATCTTAGTAAAGCCTCCCAGCAGCTCTGGGCAGTTTAAATAAACCAGTTTAAATACAGCAGTTTAAATATAATGGAGACCCAATCAGGGCCCTAGTTACCTTTCTGTTGCAGTCTTAGTAAAGCCTCCCAGCAGCTCTGGGCAGTTTAAATACAGCAGTTTAAATATAATGGAGATCCAATCAGGGCCCCAGCTACCTTTCTGTTGCAGTCTTGGTAAAGCCTCCCTGCAGCTCTGGGCAGTTTAAATACAGCAGTTTAAATATAACGGAGATCCAATCAGGGCCCCAGCTACCTTTCTGTTGCAGTCCTAGTAAATCCTCCCAGCAACTCTGGGCAGTTTAAATACAGCAGTTTCAATACAGCATTTTAAATACAGCAGTTTAAATATAACGGAGATCCAATCAGGGCCCCAGCTACCTTTCTGTTGCAGTCCTAGTAAAGCCTCCCAGCAACTCTGGGCAGTTTAAATACAGCACTTTCAATACAGAATTTTAAATACAGCAGTTTAAATATAATGGAGATCCAATCAGGGACCCAGCTACCTTTCTGTTGCAGTCTTAGTAAAGCCTCCCAGCAGCTCTGGGTAGTTTAAATACAGCAGTTTAAATATAATGGAGATCCAATCAGGGCCCCAGCTACCTTTCTGTTGCAGTCTTAGTAAAGCCTCCCAGCACCTCTGGGCAGTTTAAATACAGCAGTTTAAATATAATGGAGATCCAATCAGGGTCCCAGCTACCTTTCTGTTGCAGTCTTAGTAAAGCCTCCCAGCAACTCTGGGCAGTTTAAATACAGCAGTTTAAATATAATGGAGATCCAATCAGGGCCCCAGCTACCTTTCTGTTGCAGTCTTAGTAAAGCCTCCCAGCAGCTCTGGGCAGTTTAAATACAGCAGTTTAAATATAATGGAGATCCAAACAGGGCCCCAGCTACCTTTCTGTTGCAGTCTTAGTGAAGCCTCCCAGCAGCTCTGGGCAGTTTAAATACAGCAGTTTAAATAAAATGGAGATCCAATCAGGGCCTCAGCTACCTTTCTGTTGCAGTCTTAGTAAAGCCTCCCAGCAGCTCTGGGCAGTTTAAATACAGCGTTTTAAATAAAATGGAGATCCAATCAGGGTCCCAGCTACCTTTCTGTTGCAGTCTTAGTAAAGCCTCCCAGCAGCTCTGGGCAGTTTAAATACAGCATTTTAAAAGACAGCAGTTTTAAATATAATGGAGAATCCAATCAGGGGCACCAACTACCTTTTGGTTTGCAGTCTTAGAAAGCATCCCAGCAAACTCTGGGCAGTTTAAATACAGCAGTTTAAATATAATGGAGATCCAATCAGGGCCCCAGCTACCTTTCTGTTGCAGTCTTAGTAAAGCCTCCCAGCAGCTCTGGGCATTTTAAATACAGCAGTTTATATACAGCAGTTTAAGTATAATGGAGATCCAATCAGGGCCCCAGCTACCTTTCTGTTGCAGTCTTAGTAAAGCCTCCCAGCAGCTCTGGGCAGTTTAAATACAGCAGTTTAAATACAGCAGTTTAAATATAATGGAGATACAATCAGGGCCCCAGGTACCTTTCTGTTGCAGTCTTAGTAAAGCCTCCCAGCAACTCTGGGCAGTTTAAATACAGCAGTTTAAATACAGCCGTTTAAATATAATGGAGATCCAATCAGGGCCCCACTACCTTCTGTTTCAGTCTTAGTAAAGCCTTCCAGCAGCTCTGGCAGTTTAAATACAGTAGTTTAAATATAATGGAGATACAATCAGGGCCCCAGCTACCTTTCTGTTGCAGTCTTAGTAAAGCCTTCCAGCAGCGCTGGGCAGTTTAAATACAGCAGTTTAAATACAGTAGTTTAAATATAATGGAGATCCAGTTAGGGCCCCAGCTACATTTCTGTTGCAGTCTTAGTAAAGCCTCCCAGCAGCCCTGGGCAGTTTAAATACAGCAGTTTAAATATAATGGAGATCCAATCAGGGCCCCAGCTACCTTTCTGTTGCAGTCTTAGTAAAGCCTCCCAGCAGCTCTGGGCAGTTTAAATAAATCAGTTTAAATACAGCAGTTTAAATATAATGGAGATCCAATCAGGGTCCCAGCTACCTTTCTGTTGCAGTCTTAGTAAAGCATCCCAGCATCTCTGGCCAGTTTAAATACAGCAGTTTAAATATAATGGAGATCCAACCAGGGTCCCAGCTACCTTTCTGTTGCAGTCTTAGTAAAGCCTCCCAGCAGCTCTGGGCAGTTTAAATAAAGCAGTTTAAATACAGCAGTTTAAATATAATTGAGATCCAATCATGGCCCCAGCTACCTTTCTGTTGCAGTCTTAGTAAAGCCTCCCATCAGCTCTGAGCAGTTTAAATACAGCAGTTTAAATATAATGGAGATCCAATCAGGGCCCCAGCTACCTTTCTGTTGCAGTCTTAGTAAAGCCTCCCAGCAGCTCTGGGCAGTTTAAATAGAGCAGTTTGAATACAGCAGTATAAATATAATGGAGATCCAATCAGGGCCCCAGCTACCTTTTTGTTGCAGTCTTTGTAAACAGTCCCAGTAGCTCTGGGCAGTTAAAATACAGCAGTTTAAATATAATGGAGATCCAATCAGGGCCCCAGCTACCTTTCTGTTTCAATCTTAGTAATGCCTCCCAGCAGCTCTGGGCAGTTAAAATACAGCAGTTTATATATAATGGAGATCCAATCAGGGCCCCAGCTATCTTTCTGTTGCAGTCTTAGTAAAGCCTCCCAGCAGCTCTGGGCAGTTAAAATACAGCAGTTTAAATACAGCAGTTGAAATATAATGGAGGTCCAATCAGGGCCCCAGCTACCTTTCTATTGCAGTTTTAGTAAAGCCTCCCAGCAGCTCTGGGCAGTTTAAATACAGCAGTTTATATATAATGGAGGTCCAATCAGGGCCCCAGCTACCTTTCTGTTGCAGTCTTAGTAAAGCCTCCCAGCAGCTCTGGGCAGTTTAAATACAGCAGTTTAAATATAATGGAGATCCAATCAGGGCCCCAGCTACCTTTCTGTAGCAGTCTTAGTAAAGCCTCCCAGCAGCTCTGGGCAGTTTAAATAGAGCAGTTTAAATAGAGCAGTTTAAATATAATGGAGATCCAATCAAGGCCCCAGCTACCTTTCTGTTGCAGTCTTAGTAAAGCCTCCCAGGAGCTCTGGGCAGTTAAAATACAGCAGTTTAAATACAGCAGTTTAAATATAATGGAGATTCCAATCAGGGCCCAGCTACCTTTCTGTGCAGTATTAGTAAAGCCTCCCAGCAGCTCTGGGGGAGTTAAAATACAGCCAGTTTACAATAATGGAGATCCAAATCATGGCCCCGCTAACTTTCTATTGCAGTCTTAGTTAAAACCTCCCCAGGCACTCTGGGCAGTTTAAATACAGCGTTTAATATAATGAGATTCCAATCAGGGCCCACAGTCTACCCTTTCTGTAGCTAGGTCTTATTCTGTTTGTAAGCCTCCAGCAGCTCTGGGCAGTTTAAATAGAGCAGTTAAATACAGCAGTTTAAAATATAATGGGATCCAATCAAGGCCCAGTACCTTTCGGTTGCTAGTCTAGTAAAGCTCCCAGGAGCTCTGGGCAGTTAAAATACAGCAGTTAAAATACAGCAGTTTAATATAATGGAGATCCAACGGGGCCCCAGCTACATTTTCTGTAGCAGTCTTTAGTAAAGCCTCCCAGAGATCTGGCAGTTTAAATAGAGCAGTTTAAATACAGCAGTTTAAATATAATGGAGATTCAATTAAGTCCCCAGCTACCTTTCTGTTGCAGTCTTAGTAAAGCCTCCCAGGAGCTCTGGGCAGTTAAAATACAGCAGTTGAAATACAGCAGTTTAAATATAATGGAGATCCAATCAGGGCCCCAGCTACCTTTCTGTTGCAGTCTTACTAAAGTCTCCCAGCAGCTCTGGGCAGTTTAAATACAGCAGTTTAAATACAGCAGTTTAAATATAATGGAGATACAATCAGGGCCCTAGCTACCTTTCTGTTGCAGTCTTAGTAAAGCCTCCCAGCAGCTCTGGGCAGTTTAAATACAGCAGTTTAAATACAGTAGTTTAAATATAATGGAGATACAATCAGGGCCCCAGCTACCTTTCTGTTGCAGTCTTAGTAAAGACTTCCAGCAGCTCTGGGCAGTTTAAATACAGCAGTTTAAATGTAATGGAGATCCAATCAGGGCCCCAGCTACCTTTCTGTTGCAGTCTTAGTAAAGCCTTCCAGCAGCTCTGGGCAGTTTAAATACAGCAGTTTAAATACAGTAGTTTAAATATAATGGAGATCCAGTTAGGGCCCCAGCTACATTTCTGTTGCAGTCTTAGTAAAGCCTCCCAGCAGCTCTGGGCAGTTTAAATACAGCAATTTAAATATAATGGAGGTCCAATCAGGGCCCCAGCTACCTTTCTGTTGCAGTCTTAGTAAAGCCTCCCAGCAGCTCTGGGCAGTTTAAATACAGCAGTTTAAATACAGCAATGTTGAAATATAATGTAGGTCCAATCAGGGCCCCAGATACCTTTCTGTGGCAGTCTTTAGTAAAGCCTCCAGCAGCTCTGGGCAGTTTAAATAGAAGCGTTTAAATATAATGGAGATCCAATCAGGGCCCCAGCTACCTTTCCGTTGCAGTCTTAGTAAAGCCTCCCAGCAGCTCTGGGCAGTTAAATACAACAGTTTAAATATAATGGAGATCCAATCAGGTCCCCAGCTACCTTTCTGTTGCAGTCTTAGTAAAGCCTCCCAGCAACTCTGGGCAGTTTAAATACAGCAGTTTAAATATAATGGAGATCCAATCAGGGCCCCAGCTACCTTTCTGTTGCAGTCTTAGTAAAGCCTCCCAGCAACTCTGGGCAGTTTAAATACAGCAGTTTCAATACAGCCAGGTGAATATAATGGAGATCCAATCGTTTCTTGGCCCCAGAACCTTTCTGTGCCAGTCTTAATTGAAACCTCCCAGCAGCTCTCGGCAGTTTAAATACAGCAGTTTAAATATAATGGAGATCCAATCAGGGCCCCAGCTACCTTTCTGTAGCAGTCTTAGTAAAGCCTCCCAGCAGCTCTGGGCAGTTTAAATAGAGCAGTTTAAATACAGCAGTATAAATATAATGGAGATCCAATCAGGGCCCCAGCTACCTTTTAGTTGCAGTCTTTGTAAACTGTCCCAGTAGCTCTGGGCAGTTAAAATACAGCAGTTTAAATATAATGGAGATCCAATCAGGGCCCCAGCTACCTTTCTGTTTCAATCTTAGTAATGCCTCCCAGCAGCTCTGGGCAGTTAAAATACAGCAGTTTATATATAATGGAGATCCAATCAGGGCCCCAGCTACCTTTCTGTTGCAGTCTTAGTAAAGCCTCCCAGCAGCTCTGGGCAGTTAAAATACAGCAGTTTAAATACAGCAGTTGAAATATAATGGAGGTCCAATCAGGGCCCCAGCTACCTTTCTGTTGCAGTTTTAGTAAAGCCTCCCAGCAGCTCTGGGCAGTTTAAATACAGCAGTTTAAATACAGTAGTTTAAATATAATGGAGATACAATCAGGGCCCCAGCTACCTTTCTGTTGCAGTCTTAGTAAAGACTTCCAGCAGCTCTGGGCAGTTTAAATACAGCAGTTTAAATGTAATGGAGATCCAATCAGGGCCCCAGCTACCTTTCTGTTGCAGTCTTAGTAAAGCCTTCCAGCAGCTCTGGGCAGTTTAAATACAGCAGTTTAAATACAGTAGTTTAAATATAATGGAGATCCAGTTAGGGCCCCAGCTACATTTCTGTTGCAGTCTTAGTAAAGCCTCCCAGCAGCTCTGGGCAGTTTAAATACAGCAATTTAAATATAATGGAGGTCCAATCAGGGCCCCAGCTACCTTTCTGTTGCAGTCTTAGTAAAGCCTCCCAGCAGCTCTGGGCAGTTTAAATACAGCAGTTTAAATATAATGGAGATCCAATCAGGGCCCTAGCTACCTTTCTGTTGCAGTTTTAGTAAAGCCTCCCAGCAGCTCTGGGCAGTTTAAATACAGCAGTTTAAATACAGTAGTTTAAATATAATGGAGATACAATCAGGGCCCCAGCTACCTTTCTGTTGCAGTCTTAGTAAAGCCTTCTAGCAGCTCTGGGCAGTTTAAATACAGCAGTTTAAATGTAATGGAGATCCAATCAGGGCCCCAGCTACCTTTCTGTTGCAGTCTTAGTAAAGCCTTCCAGCAGCTCTGGGCAGTTTAAATACAGCAATTTAAATATAATGGAGATCCATAAGGGCGCCCAGTACCTTTCTGTAGCAGTCTTGTAAGCTCCCAGCACTCTGGCAGTTTCAATAGAGCATTTAATACAGCAGTATAACTGAATGGAGATCCAATCAGGGCCAAGCTACCTTTTTGTTGCAGTCTTAGTAAAGCCTCCAAGCACCTCTGGGCAGTTTAAATACAGCAGTTTAAATATAATGGAGATCCAATCAGGGCCCCAGCTACCTTTCTGTTGCAGTCTTAGTAAAGCCTCCCAGCAGCTCTGGGCAGTTTAAATAAATCAGTTTAAATACAGCAGTTTAAATATAATGGAGATCCAATCAGGGCCCCAGCTACCTTTCTGTTGCAGTCTTAGTAAAGCATCCCAGCAGCTCTGGGCAGTTTAAATACAGCAGTTTAAATATAATGGAGATCCAATCATGGCCCCAGCTACCTTTCTGTTGCAGTCTTAGTAAAGCCTCCCAGCAGCTCTGAGCAGTTTAAATACAGCAGTTTAAATATAATGGAGATCCAATCAGGGCCCCAGCTACTTTCCTGTAGCGTCTTAGTAAAGCCTCCGCAGTCAGCTCTGGGCAGTTTAAATGACAGCAGTTTAATATAATGGAGATCCAATCAGGGCCCCAGCTACATTTCTGTAGCAGTCTTAGTAAAGCCTCCCAGCAGCTCTGGGCAGTTAAAATACAGCAGTTTAAATACAGCAGTTTAAATATAATGGAGATCCAATCAGGGCCTCAGCTACCTTTCTGTTGCAGTCTTAATGAAACCTCCCAGCAGCTCTGGGCAGTTTAAATACAGCAGTTTAAATATAATGGAGATCCAATCAGGGCCCCAGCTACCTTTCTGTAGCAGTCTTAGTAAAGCCTCCCAGCAGCTCTGGGCAGTTTAAATAGAGCAGTTTAAATACAGCAGTATAAATATAATGGCGATCCAATCAGGGCCCCAGCTACCTTTTTGTTGCAGTCTTTGTAAACCGTCCCAGTAGCTCTGGGCAGTTAAAATACAGCAGTTTAAATATAATGGAGATCCAATCAGGGCCCCAGCTACCTTTCTGTTTCAATCTTAGTAATGCCTCCCAGCAGCTCTGGGCAGTTAAAATACAGCAGTTTAAATATAATGGAGATCCAATCAGGGCCCCAGCTATCTTTCTGTTGCAGTCTTAGTAAAGCCTCCCAGCAGCTCTGGGCAGTTAAAATACAGCAGTTTAAATACAGCAGTTGAAATATAATGGAGGTCCAATCAGGGCCCCAGCTACCTTTCTATTGCAGTTTTAGTAAAGCCTCCCAGCAGCTCTGGGCAGTTTAAATACAGCAGTTTATATATAATGGAGGTCCAATCAGGGCCCCAGCTACCTTTCTGTTGCAGTCTTAGTAAAGCCTCCCAGCAGCTCTGGGCAGTTTAAATACAGCAGTTTAAATATAATGGAGATCCAATCAGGGCCCCAGCTACCTTTCTGTAGCAGTCTTAGTAAAGCCTCCCAGCAGCTCTGGGCAGTTTAAATAGAGCAGTTTAAATAGAGCAGTTTAAATATAATGGAGATCCAATCAAGGCCCCAGCTACCTTTCTGTTGCAGTCTTAGTAAAGCCTCCCAGGAGCTCTGGGCAGTTAAAATACAGCAGTTTAAATATAATGGAGATCCAATCAGGGCCCCAGCTACCTTTCTGTTGCAGTCTTAGTAAAGCCTCCCAGCAACTCTGGGCAGTTTAAATACAGCAGTTTAAATATAATGGAGATCCAATCAGGGCCCCAGCTACCTTTCTATTGCAGTCTTAGTAAAGTCTCCCAGCATCTCTGGGCAGTTTCAATACAGCAGTTTAAATACAGCAGTTTAAATATAATGGAGATCCAATCAGGGCCCCAGCTACCTTTCCGTTGCAGTCTTAGTAAAGCCTCCCAGCAGCTCTGTGCAGTTAAATACAACAGTTTAAATATAATGGAGATCCAATCAGGGCCCCAGCTACCTTTCTGTTGCAGTCTTAGTAAAGGCGCCCAGCAGCTCTGGCAGTTTAAATAGAGCAGTTTAAATACAGCCAGTTTAAATATAATGGAGATCCAATCAGGGCCCCAGCTACCTTTCTGTTTCAATCTTAGTAATGCCTCCCAGCAGCTCTGGGCAGTTAAAATACAGCAGTTTAAATATAATGGAGATCCAATCAGGGCCCCAGCTATCTTTCTGTTGCAGTCTTAGTAAAGCCTCCCAGCAGCTCTGGGCAGTTAAAATACAGCAGTTTAAATACAGCAGTTGAAATATAATGGAGGTCCAATCAGGGCCCCAGCTACCTTTCTATTGCAGTTTTAGTAAAGCCTCCCAGCAGCTCTGGGCAGTTTAAATACAGCAGTTTATATATAATGGAGGTCCAATCAGGGCCCCAGCTACCTTTCTGTTGCAGTCTTAGTAAAGCCTCCCAGCAGCTCTGGGCAGTTTAAATACAGCAGTTTAAATATAATGGAGATCCAATCAGGGCCCCAGCTACCTTTCTGTAGCAGTCTTAGTAAAGCCTCCCAGCAGCTCTGGGCAGTTTAAATAGAGCAGTTTAAATAGAGCAGTTTAAATATAATGGAGATCCAATCAAGGCCCCAGCTACCTTTCTGTTGCAGTCTTAGTAAAGCCTCCCAGGAGCTCTGGGCAGTTAAAATACAGCAGTTTAAATACAGCAGTTTAAATATAATGGAGATCCAATCAGGGCCCCAGCTACCTTTCTGTAGCAGTCTTAGTAAAGCCTCCTAGCAGCTCTGGGGAGTTAAAATACAGCAGTTTAAATACAGCAGTTTAAATATAATGGAGATTCAATTAAGTCCCCAGCTACCTTTCTGTTGCAGTCTTAGTAAAGCCTCCCAGGAGCTCTGGGCAGTTAAAATACAGCAGTTTAAATACAGCAGTTTAAATATAATGGAGATCCAATCAGGGCCCCAGCTACCTTTCTGTTGCAGTCTTACTAAAGCCTCCCAGCAGCTCTGGGCAGTTTAAATACAGCAGTTTATATACAGCAGTTGAAATATAATGGAGATTCAATCAGGGCCCCAGCTACCTTTCTGTTGCAGTCTTAGTAAAGCCTCCCAGCAACTCTGGGCAGTTTAAATACAGCAGTTTAAATATAGCCGTTTAAATATAATGGAGGATACATCAGGGCCCCAGCTACCTTTCTGTTGCAGTCTTAGTAAAGCCTTCCAGCAGCTCTGGGCAGTTTAAATACAGCAGTTTAAATATAATGGAGATCCAATCAGGGCCCCAGCTACCTTTCTGTTGGGCAGTCCTTAGTAAAGCCTCCAGCAGCTCTGGGCAGTTAAATACAGCGTTTAAATACAGTAGTTTTACATATAATGGAGATCCAGTTGGGCCCCAGCTACATTTCTGTTGCAGTCTTAGTAAAGCCTCCCAGCACTCTGGGCAGTTTTAATACAGCAAGTTTAAATGTAATGGAGATCCAATCAGGGCCCCAGCTACCTTCTGTGCGTCTTAGTAAGCCTTCCAGCGCTCTGGCATTAAAATATACAGCATTTTAAATACAGCATTGAAATATAATGTAGGTCCATCAGGGCCCCAAGGCTACCTTTCTGTTGCAGTTTTTAGTAAGCCTCCACAGCTCTGGGCAGTTTAAATACAGTCAGTTTAAATATAATGTAGGTCCAATCAAGGGCCCCACTACCTTTCTGTTGCAGTCTTAGTGAAAGCCCCCCAGCAGCTCTGGCCAGTTTTAAATACAGCATGTCTAATTATAATGGAGATCCAATCAGGGCCCCAGCTACCTTTCTGTAGCAGTCTTAGTAAAGCCTCCCAGCAGCTCTGGGCAGTTTAAATACAGCAGTTTAAATATAATGGAGATCCAATCAGGGCCCCAGCTACATTTTTGTAGCAGTATTAGTAAAGCCTCCCAGCAGCTCTGGGCAGTTAAAATACAGCAGTTTAAATACAGCAGGTTGAATATAATGGAGATCCAATCAGGGCCCCAGCTACCTTTCTGTTGCAGTCTTAATGAAACCTCCCAGCAGCTCTGGGCAGTTTAAATACAGCAGTTTAAATATAATGGAGATGCAATCAGGGCCCCAGCTACCTTTCTGTAGCAGTCTTAGTAAAGCCTCCCAGCAGCTCTGGGCAGTTTAAATAGAGCAGTTTAAATACAGCAGTATAAATATAATGGAGATCCAATCAGGGCCCCAGCTACCTTTTTGTTGCAGTCTTTGTAAACTGTCCCAGTAGCTCTGGGCAGTTAAAATACAGCAGTTTAAATATAATGGAGATCCAATCAGGGCCCCAGCTACCTTTCTGTTTCAATCTTAGTAATGCCTCCCAGCAGCTCTGGGCAGTTAAAATACAGCAGTTTATATATAATGGAGATCCAATCAGGGCCCCAGCTACCTTTCTGTTGCAGTCTTAGTAAAGCCTCCCAGCAGCTCTGGGCAGTTAAAATACAGCAGTTTAAATACAGCAGTTGAAATATAATGGAGGTCCAATCAGGGCCCCAGCTACCTTTCTGTTGCAGTTTTAGTAAAGCCTCCCAGCAGCTCTGGGCAGTTTAAATACAGCAGTTTAAATACAGTAGTTTAAATATAATGGAGATACAATCAGGGCCCCAGCTACCTTTCTGTTGCAGTCTTAGTAAAGACTTCCAGCAGCTCTGGGCAGTTTAAATACAGCAGTTTAAATGTAATGGAGATCCAATCAGGGCCCCAGCTACCTTTCTGTTGCAGTCTTAGTAAAGCCTTCCAGCAGCTCTGGGCAGTTTAAATACAGCAGTTTAAATACAGTAGTTTAAATATAATGGAGATCCAGTTAGGGCCCCAGCTACATTTCTGTTGCAGTCTTAGTAAAGCCTCCCAGCAGCTCTGGGCAGTTTAAATACAGCAATTTAAATATAATGGAGATCCAATCAGGGCCCCAGCTACCTTTCTGTTGCAGTCTTAATAAAGCCTTCCTGCAGCTCTGGGCAGTTTAAATACAGCAGTTTAAATGCAATGGAAATCCAATCAGGGCCCCAGCTACCTTTCTGTTGCAGTCTTAGTAAAGCATCCCAGCAGCTCTGGGCAGTTTAAATACAGCAGTTTAAATGTAATGGAGATCCAATCAGGGCCCCAGCTACCTTTCTGTTGCAGTCTTAATAAAGCCTCCCTGCAGCTCTGGGCAGTTTAAATACAGCAGTTTAAATGCAATGGAAATCCAACCAGGGTCCCAGCTACCTTTCTGTTGCAGTCTTAGTAAAGCCTCCCAGAAGCTCTGGGCAGTTAAATACAACAGTTTAAATATAATGGAGATCGAATCAGGGCCCCAGCTACCTTTCTGTTGCAGTCTTAGTAAAGCCTCCCAGCAACTCTGGGCAGTTTAAATAAAGCAGTTTAAATATAATGGAGATCCAATCAGGGCCCCAGCTACCTTTCTGTTGCAGTCTTAGTAAAGCCTCCCAGCAACTCTGGGCAGTTTCAATACAGCAGTTTAAATACAGCAGTTTAAATATAATGGAGATCCAATCAGGGCCCCAGCTACCTTTCCGTTGCAGTCTTAGTAAAGCCTCCCAGCAGCTCTGGGCAGTTAAATACAACAGTTTAAATATAATGGAGATGCAATCAGGTCCCCAGCTACCTTTCTGTTGCAGTCTTAGTAAAGCCTCCCAGCAACTCTGGGCAGTTTCAATACAGCAGTTTAAATATAATGGAGATCCAATCAGGGCCCCAGCTACCTTTCTGTTGCAGTCTTAGTAAAGCCTCCCAGCAACTCTGGGCAGTTTAAATACAGCAGTTTAAATACAGCAGTTTAAATACAGCAGTTTAAATATAATGGAGATCCAATCAGGGCCCCAGCTACCTTTCTGTTGCAGTCTTAGTAAAGCCTCCCAGCAGCTCTGGGCAGTTTAAATATAGCAGTTTAAATATAATGGAGATCCAATCAGGGCCCCAGCTACCTTTCTGTTGCAGTCTTAGTAAAGCCTCCCAGCAACTCTGGGCAGTTTCAATACAGCAGTTTAAATACAGCAGTTTAAATATAATGGAGATCCAATCAGGGCCCAAACTACCTTTTGCTTGCAGTCTTAGTAAAGCCTCCCAGCAACTCTGGGCAGTTTAAATACAGCAGTTTAAATATAATGGAGATCCAATCAGGGCCCCAGCTACCCTTCTGTTGCAGTCTTAGTAAAGCCTCCCAGCAACTCTGGGCAGTTTCAATACAGCAGTTTAAATATAGCAGTTTAAATATAATGGAGATCCAATCAGGGCCCCAGTTACATTTCTGTTGCAGTCTTAGTAAAGCCTCCCAGCAGCTCTGGGCAGTTAAATACAACAGTTTAAATATAATGGAGATCCAATCAGGGCCCCAGCTACCTTTCTGTTGCAGTTTTAGTAAAGCCTCCAAGCAACTCTTGGCAGTTTAAATACAGCAGTTTAAATATAATGGAGATCCAATCAGGGCCCCAGCTACCTTTCTGTTGCAGTCTTAGTAAAGCCTCCCAGCAACTCTGGGCAGTTTAAATAGAGCAGTTTCAATACAGCAGTTTAAATATAATGGAGATCCAATCAGGGCCCCAGCTACTTTGCTGTTGCAGTCTTAGTAAAGCCTCCCAGCAGCTCTGGGCAGTTTAAATAAACCGTTTCATACAGCAGTTAAATACCATTTAACTATAATGTAGACCAATCAGGGCCCCAGTACTTTCTATTGCAGTCCTTAGTAAAGCCTCCCAGCAGCTCTGGGCAGTTTAAATACAGCAGTTTATATACAGCAGTTTAAATATAATGGAGATCCAATCAGGGCCCCAGGTACCTTTTTGTTGCAGTCTTAGTAAAGCTTCCCAGCAGCTCTGGGCAGTTTAAATGCAGCAGTTTATATACAGCAGTTTAAATATAATGGAGATCCAATCAGGGCCCCAGCTACCTTTCTGTTGCAGTCTTTGTAAAGCCTCCCAGCAGCTCTGGGCAGTTTAAGTACAGCAGTTTAAATATAATGGAGATCCAATCAGGGCCCCAGCTACCTTTCTGTTGCAGTCTTAGTAAAGCCTCCCAGCAACTCTGGGAAGTTTAAATACAGCAGTTTAAATACAGCAGTTTAGATATAATGGAGATTCAATCAGGGCCCCAGCTACCTTTCTGTTGCAGTCTTAGTAAAGCCTCCCAGCCGCTCTGGGCAGTTTAAATACAGCAGTTTAAATCTCAGCAGTTTAGATAAATGGAGATTCCATCAGGGCCCCACTACCTTTCGTTGCAGTCTAGTAAGCCTCCCATCCGCTCTGGGCAGTTTCAATACAGCATTTTCATATAATGGAGATCCCATCAGGCCCCCAGCTACCTTTCTGTTGCAGTCTTAGTAAAGCCTCCCACAGCGCTGGCATTTTAAATAACAATCAGTTTAGATACAGCAGTTTAAATATAATGGAGATCCACTCAGGCCCCAGCGACCTTTTCTGTTTCAGTCATTATTAAAGGCCCTCCCAGCAACTCTCGCAGTGTAAATAACAGCATTTCACTACAGCAGTTTAATATAATGGAGATCCAATCAGGGCCCCCAAGCTACCTTTCTGTTGTGTCTTGTAAAGCTCCCAGCAGCTCTGAGCAGTTTAAGTACAGCAGTTTAAATATAATGGAGATCCAATCAGGGCCCCAGCTACCTTTCTGTTGCAGTCTTAGTAAAGCCTCCCAGCAACTCTGGGAAGTTTAAATACAGCAGTTTAAATACAGCAGTTTAGATATAATGGAGATTCAATCAGGGCCCCAGCTACCTTTCTGTTGCAGTCTTAGTAAAGCCTCCCAGCAGCTTTGGGCAGTTTAAATACAGCAGTTTAAATATAATGGAGATTCAATCAGGGCCCCAGCTACCTTTCTGTTGCAGTCTTAGTAAAGCCTCCCAGCAACTCTGGGCAGTTTAAATACAGCAGTTTAAATACAGCCGTTTAAATATAATGGAGATCCAATCAGGGCCCCAGCTACCTTTCTGTTGCAGTCTTAGTAAAGCCTCCCAGCAACTCTGGGCAGTTTCAATACAGCAGTTTAAATACACCAGTTTAAATATAATGGAGATCCAATCAGGGCCCCAGCTACCTTTCTGTTGCAGTCTTAGTAAAGCCTCCCAGCAACTCTGGGCAGTTTCAATACAGCAGTTTCAATACAGCAGTTTAAATACAGCAGTTTAAATATAATGGAGATCCAATCAGGGCCCCAGCTACCTTTCTGTTGCAGTTTTAGTAAAGCCTCCCAGCAGCTCTGGGCAGTTTAAATACAGCAGTTTATATACAGCAGTTTAAATATAATGGAGATCCAATCAGGGCCCCAGCTACCTTTCTGTTGCAGTCTTAGTAAAGCCTCCCAGCAGCTCTGGGCAGTTTAAATACAGCAGTTTATATACAGCAGTTTAAATATAATGGAGATCCAATCAGGGCCCCAGCTACCTTTCTGTTGCAGTCTTAGTAAAGCCTCCCAGCAGCTCTGGGCAGTTTAAATAAACCAGTTTAAATACAGCAGTTTAAATATAATGGAGATCCAATCAGAGCCCCAGCTACCTTTCTGTTGCAGTCTTAGTAAAGCCTCCCAGCAGCTCTGGGCAGTTTAAATACAGCAGTTTAAATATAACGGAGATCCAATCAGGGCCCCAGCTACCTTTCTGTTGCAGTCCTAGTAAATCCTCCCAGCAACTCTGGGCAGTTTAAATACAGCAGTTTCAATACAGCATTTTAAATACAGAAGTTTAAATATAACGGAGATCCAATCACGGCCCCAGCTACCTTTCTGTTGCAGTCCTAGTAAAGCCTCCCAGCAACTCTGGGCAGTTTAAATACAGCACTTTCAATACAGCATTTTAAATACAGCAGTTTAAATATAATGGAGATCCAATCAGGGACCCAGCTACCTTTCTGTTGCAGTCTTAGTAAAGCCTCCCAGCAGCTCTGGGTAGTTTAAATACAGGAGTTTAAATATAATGGAGATCCAATCAGGGCCCCAGCTACCTTTCTGTTGCAGTCTTACTAAAGCCTCCCAGCAGCTCTGGGCAGTTTAAATACAGCAGTTTAAATATAATGGAGATCCAATCAGGTTCCCAGCTACCTTTCTGTTGCAGTCTTAGTAAAGCCTCCCAGCAACTCTGGGCAGTTTAAATACAGCAGTTTAAATATAATGGAGATCCAATCAGGGCCCCAGCTAACTTTCTGTTGCAGTCTTAGTAAAGCCTCCCAGCAGCTCTGGGCAGTTTAAATACAGCAGTTTAAATATAATGGAGATCCAAACAGGGCCCCAGCTACCTTTCTGTTGCAGTCTTAGTGAAGCCTCCCAGCAGCTCTGGGCAGTTTAAATACAGCAGTTTAAATAAAATGGAGATCCAATCAGGGCCTCAGCTACCTTTCTGTTGCAGTCTTAGTAAAGCCTCCCAGCAGCTCTGGGCAGTTTAAATACAGCATTTTAAATAAAATGGAGATCCAATCAGGGCCCCAGCTACCTTTCTGTTGCAGTCTTAGTAAAGCCTCCCAGCAACTCTGGGCAGTTTCAATACAGCAGTTTCAATACAGCAGTTTAAATATAATGGAGATCCAATCAGGGCCCCAACTGCATTTCTGTTGCAGTCTTAGTAAAGCCTCCCAGCAACTCTGGGCAGTTTAAATACAGCAGTTTAAATATAATGGAGATCCAATCAGGGCCCCAGCTACCTTTCTGTTGCAGTCTTAGTAAAGCCTCCAGCAGCTCTGGGCAGTTAAATACAACATTTTAAATATAATGGAGATCCAATCAGGGCCCCAGCTACCTTTCTGTTGCAGTCTTAGTAAAGCCTCCCAGCAACTCTGGGCAGTTTAAATACAGCAGTTTAAATATAATGGAGATCCAATCAGGGTCCCAGCTACCTTTCTGTTGCAGCTTAGTAAAGCTCCCGCACTCGGGGCAGTTTTAAATACAGCAGTTTCAATCAGCAGTTTCAATACAGCAGTTAAATATAAGGGAGACCAATCAGGGCCCCCGCTACCTTATCTGTTGCAGTCTTAGTAAAGCCTCCCAGCAACTCTGGGCAGTTTAAATACAGCAGTTTAAATAGAATGCAGATCCAATCAGGGCCCCAGCTACCTTTCTGTTGCAGTCTTAGTAAAGCCTCCAGCAGCTCTGGGCAGTTAAATACAACAGTTTAAATATAATGGAGATCCAATCAGGGCCCCAGCTACCTTTCTGTTGCAGTCTTAGTAAAGCCTCCCAGCACCTCTGGGCAGTTTCAATACAGCAGTTTAAATACAGCAGTTTAAATATAATGGAGATCCAATCAGGGCCAGCTACCTTTCTGTTGCAGTCTTAGTAAAGCCTCCCAGCATCTCTGGGCAGTTTAAATACAGCAGTTTAAATATATGGGAGATCAATCAGGGCCCAGCTACCTTTCTGTTGCAGTTTACTAAAGCTTCTCAGCAGCTTGGGCAGTTTAATTACATGCAGTTATATACAGCAGTTTAAAATATAATGGAGATTCAAATCAGGGCCCCAGTACATTTCTGTTGCAGTCTTAGTAAGCTCCAGCAACTCTGGGCCAGTTTAAATACAGAAGTTAATATAAGCCGTTTAAATATAAATGGAGATCCAATCAGGCCCCATCTACCTTTCTGCCTGTTGCAGCTTAGTAAAGCCTCCCAGCAACTCTGGGCAGTTTCAATACAGCAGTTTAAATACACCAGTTTAAATATAATGGAGATCCAATCAGGGCCCCAGCTACATTTCTGTTGCAGTCTTAGTAAAGCCTCCCAGCAACTCTGGGCAGTTTCAATACAGCAGTTTCAATACAGCAGTTTAAATACAGCAGTTTAAATATAATGGAGATCCAATCAGGGCCCCAGCTACCTTTCTGTTGCAGTTTTAATAAAGCCTCCCAGCAGCTCTGGGCATTTTAAATACAGCAGTTTATATACAGCAGTTTAAATATAATGGAGATCCAATCAGGGCCCAAGCTACCTTTCTGTTGCAGTCTTAGTAAAGCCTCCCAGCAGCTCTGGGCAGTTTAAATGCAGCAGTTTATATACAGCAGTTTAAATATAATGGAGATCCAATCAGGGCCCCAGCTACCTTTCTGTTGCAGTCTTAGTAAAGCCTCCCAGCAGCTCTGGGCAGTTTAAATACAGCAGTTTAAATACAGCAGTTTAAATATAATGGAGATACAATCAGGGCCCCAGCTACCTTTCTGTTGCAGTCTTAGTAAAGCCTCCCAGCAACTCTGGGCAGTTTAAATACAGCAGTTTAAATACAGCCGTTTAAATATAATGGAGATCCAATCAGGGCCCCAGCTACCTTTCTGTTGCAGTCTTAGTAAAGCATCCCAGCAGCTCTGGGCAGTTTAAATACAGCAGTTTAAATGTAATGGAGATCCAATCAGGGCCCCAGCTACCTTTATGTTGCAGTCTTAATAAAGCCTCCCTGCAGCTCTGGGCAGTTTAAATACAGCAGTTTAAATGCAATGGAAATCCAACCAGGGTCCCAGCTACCTTTCTGTTGCAGTCTTAGTAAAGCCTCCCAGAAGCTCTGGGCAGTTAAATACAACAGTTTAAATATAATGGAGATCGAATCAGGGCCCCAGCTACCTTTCTGTTGCAGTCTTAGTAAAGCCTCCCAGCAACTCTGGGCATTTAAAATACAGCAGTTTAAATATAATGGAGATCCAATCAGGGCCCCAGCTACCTTTCTGTTGCAGTCTTAGTAAAGCCTCCCAGCAACTCTGGGCAGTTTCAATACAGCAGTTTAAATACAGCAGTTTAAATATAATGGAGATCCAATCAGGGCCCCAGTTACATTTCTGCTGCAGTCTTAGTAAAGCCTCCCAGCAGCTATGGGCAGTTAAATACAACAGTTTAAATATAATGGAGATCCAATCAGGGCCCCAGCTACCTTTCTGTTGCAGTCTTAGTAAAGCCTCCAAGCAACTCTTGGCAGTTTAAATACAGCAGTTTAAATATAATGGAGATCCAATCAGGGCCCCAGCTACCTTTCTGTTGCAGTCTTAGTAAAGCCTCCCAGCAGCTCTGGGCAGTTTAAATAAATCAGTTTAAATACAGCAGTTTAAATATAATGGAGATCCAATCAGGGCCCCAGCTACCTTTCTGTTGCAGTCTTAGTAAAGCATCCCAGCAGCTCTGGGCAGTTTAAATACAGCAGTTTAAATGTAATGGAGATCCAATCAGGGCCCCAGCTACCTTTATGTTGCAGTCTTAATAAAGCCTCCCTGCAGCTCTGGGCAGTTTAAATACAGCAGTTTAAATGCAATGGAAATCCAACCAGGGTCCCAGCTACCTTTCTGTTGCAGTCTTAGTAAAGCCTCCCAGAAGCTCTGGGCAGTTAAATACAACAGTTTAAATATAATGGAGATCGAATCAGGGCCCCAGCTACCTTTCTGTTGCAGTCTTAGTAAAGCCTCCCAGCAGCTCTGGGCAGTTTAAATAAAGCAGTTTAAATACAGCAGTTTAAATATAATGGAGACCCAATCAGGGCTCCAGTTACCTTTCTGTTGCAGTCTTAGTAAAGCCTCCCAGCAACTTTGGGCAGTTTAAATGCAGCAGTTTAAATACAGCAGTTTAAATATAATGGAGATCCAATCAGGTCCCCAGCTACCTTTCTGTTGCAGTCTTAGTAAAGCCTCCCAGCAGCTCTGGGCAGTTTAAATATAGCAGTTTAAATATAATGGAGATCCAATCAGGGCCCCAGCTACCTTTCTGTTGCAATCTTAGTAAAGCATCCCAGCAGCTCTGGGCAGTTTAAATACAGCAGTTTAAATATAATGGAGATCCAATCAGGGCCCCAGATACCTTGCTTTTGCAGTCTTAGTAAAGCCTCCCAGCACCTCTGGGCAGTTTAAATACAGCAGTTTAAAAACAGCAGTTTAAATATAATGGAGATCCAATCAGGGCCCCAGCTACCTTTCTGTTGCAGTCTTAGTAAAGCCTCCCAGCAACTCTGGGCAGTTTAAATACAGCAGTTTAAATATAATGGTGATCCAATCAGGGCCCCAGCTACCTTTCTGTTGCAGTCTTAGTAAAGCCTCCCAGCAACTCTGGGCAGTTTCAATACAGCAGTTTAAATACAGCAGTTTAAATATAATGGAGATCCAATCAGGGCCCAAACTACCTTTTGCTTGCAGTCTTAGTAAAGCCTCCCAGCAACTCTGGGCAGTTTAAATACAGCAGTTTAAATATAATGGAGATCCAATCAGGGCCCCAGCTACCCTTCTGTTGCAGTCTTAGGAAAGCCTCCCAGCAACTCTGGGCAGTTTCAATACAGCAGTTTAAATATAGCAGTTTAAATATAATGGAGATCCAATCAGGGCCCAAGTTACATTTCTGTTGCAGTCTTAGTAAAGCCTCCCAGCAGCTCTGGGCAGTTAAATACAACAGTTTAAATATAATGGAGATCCAATCAGGGCCCCAGCTACCTTTCTGTTGCAGTCTTAGTAAAGCCTCCCAGCAACTCTGGGCAGTTTAAATAGAGCAGTTTCAATACAGCAGTTTCAATACAGCAGTTTAAATATAATGGAGATCCAATCAGGGCCCCAGCTACTTTGCTGTTGCAGTCTTAGTAAAGCCTCCCAGCAGCTCTGGGCAGTTTAAATAAACCAGTTTCAATACAGCAGTTTAAATACAGCAGTTTAAATATAATGGAGATCCAATCAGGGCCCCAGCTACCTTTCTATTGCAGTCTTAGTAAAGCCTCCCAGCACCTCTGGGCAGTTTAAATACAGCAGTTTAAATATAATGGAGATCCAATCAGGTTCCCAGCTACCTTTCTGTTGCAGTCTTAGTAAAGCCTCCCAGCAACTCTGGGCAGTTTAAATACAGCAGTTTAAATATAATGGAGATCCAATCAGGGCCCCAGCTACCTTTCTGTTGCAGTCTTAGTAAAGCCTCCCAGCAGCTCTGGGCAGTTTAAATACAGCAGTTTAAATATAATGGAGATCGAATCAGGGCCCCAGCTACCTTTCTGTTGCAGTCTTAATAAAGCCTCCCAGCAACTCTGGGCAGTTTAAATACAGCAGTTTAAATATAATGGAGATCCAATCAGGGCCCCAGCTACCTTTCTGTTGCCGTTCTTAGTAAAGCCTCCCAGCAACTCTGGGCAGTGTTCAATACATCAGTTCTAAATACAGCAGTTTAAATGAATGGAGATCCCAATCAAGGGTTCCCCAGCTACTTTCCGTTGCAGTTTAGTAAAGCCTCCCAGGAAGCCTGGCAGTTAAATTACAACAGTTTAAATATAATGGATGATGCCATCAGGTCCCAGCTACTTTCGTTGCAGTCTTAGTAAAGCTTCCCAGCAAAGTCCTGGGCAAGTTAAATACAGAAGTTTAAATCAGAGCTTAAATACAAGCAGTTTAAATATAATGGAGATCCAATCAGGGCCAAGCTACCTTTCTGTTGCAGTCTTAGTAAGCCTCCCAGCAGCTCTGTGCAGTTTAAATATAGCAGTTTAAATATAATGGAGATCCAATCAGGGCCCCAGCTACCTTTCTGTTGCAGTCTTAGTAAAGCCTCCCAGCAGCTCTGGGCAGTTTAAATACAGCAGTTTAAATGCAATGGAGATCCAACCAGGGTCCCAGCTACCTTTCTGTTGCAATCTTAGTAAAGCCTCCCAGCAGCTCTGGGCAGTTTAAATAAACCAGTTTAAATACAGCAGTTTAAATATAATGGAGATCCAATCAGGGCCCCAGCTACCTTTCTGTTGCAGTCTTAGTAAAGCCTCCCAGCAGCTCTGGGCAGTTTAAATACAGCAGTTTAAATATAATGGAGATCCAATCAGGGCCCCAGCTACCTTTCTGTTGCAGTCTTGGTAAAGCCTCCCTGCAGCTCTGGGCAGTTTAAATACAGCAGTTTAAATATAACGGAGATCCAATCAGGGCCCCAGCTACCTTTCTGTTGCAGTCCTAGTAAATCCTCCCAGCAACTCTGGGCAGTTTAAATACAGCAGTTTCAATACAGCATTTTAAATACAGCAGTTTAAATATAACGGAGATCCAATCACGGCCCCAGCTACCTTTCTGTTGCAGTCCTAGTAAAGCCTCCCAGCAACTCTGGGCAGTTTAAATACAGCACTTTCACTACAGCATTTTAAATACAGCAGTTTAAATATAATGGAGATCCAATCAGGGACCCAGCTACCTTTCTGTTGCAGTCTTAGTAAAGCCTCCCAGCAGCTCTGGGTAGTTTAAATACAGGAGTTTAAATATAATGGAGATCCAATCTGGGCCCCAGCTACCTTTCTGTTGCAGTCTTACTAAAGCCTCCCAGCAGCTCTGGGCAGTTTAAATACAGCAGTTTAAATATAATGGAGATCCAATCAGGTTCCCAGCTACCTTTCTGTTGCAGTCTTAGTAAAGCCTCCCAGCAACTCTGGGCAGTTTAAATACAGCAGTTTAAATATAATGGAGATCCAATCAGGGCCCCAGCTACCTTTCTGTTGCAGTCTTAGTAAAGCCTCCCAGCAGCTCTGGGCAGTTTAAATACAGCAGTTTAAATATAATGGAGATCCAAACAGGGCCCCAGCTACCTTTCTGTTGCAGTCTTAGTGAAGCCTCCCAGCAGCTCTGGGCAGTTTAAATACAGCAGTTTAAATAAAATGGAGATCCAATCAGGGCCTCAGCTACCTTTCTGTTGCAGTCTTAGTAAAGCCTCCCAGCAGCTCTGGGCAGTTTAAATACAGCATTTTAAATAAAATGGAGATCCAATCAGGGCCCCAGCTACTTTTCTGTTGCAGTCTTAGTAAAGCCTCCCAGCAACTCTGGGCAGTTTCAATACAGCAGTTTAAATACAGCAGTTTAAATATAATGGAGATCCAATCAGGGGCCTAACTACCTTTTGGTTGCAGTCTTAGTAAAGCCTCCCAGCAACTCTGGGCAGTTTAAATACAGCAGTTTAAATATAATGGAGATCCAATCAGGGGCCCAGCTACCTTTCTGTTGCAGTCTTAGTAAAGCCTCCCAGCAGCTCTGGGCAGTTTATACAGCAGTTTAAATATAATGGAGATCCAATCAGGGCCCCAGCTACCTTTCTGTTGCAGTCTTAGTAAAGCCTCCCGGCAGCTCTGGGCAGTTTAAATGCAGCAGTTTATATACAGCAGTTTAAATATAATGGAGATCCAATCAGGGCCCCAGCTACCTTTCTGTTGCAGTCTTAGTAAAGCCTCCCAGCAGCTCTGGGCAGTTTAAATACAGCAGTTTAAATATAATGGAGATCCAATCAGGGCCCCAGCTACCTTTCTGTAGCAGTCTTAGTAAGCCTCCCAGCAGCTCTGGGCAGTTTAAAATACAGCAGTTTAAATACAGCAGTTGAAATATAATGTAGGTCCAATCAGGGCCCCAGCTACCTTTCTGTTGCAGTTTTAGTAAAGCCTCCCAGCAGCTCTGGGCAGTTTAAATACAGTAGTTTAAATATAATGGAGGTCCAATCAGGGCCCCAGCTACCTTTCTGTTGCAGTCTTAGTAAAGCCTCCCAGCAGCTCTGGGCAGTTTATATATAGCAGTTTAAATACAGCAGTTTAAATATAATGGAGATCCAATCAGGGCCCCAACTACCTTTCTGTTGCAGTCTTAGTAAAGCCTCCCAGCAGCTCTGGGCAGTTTCAATACAGCAGTTTAAATACAGCAGTTTAAATATAATGGAGATCCAATCAGGGCCCCAGTTACATTTCAGTTGCAGTCTTAGTAAAGCCTCCCAGCAGCTCTGGGCAGTTAAATACAACAGTTTAAATATAATGGAGATCCAATCAGGGCCCCAGCTACCTTTCTGTTGCAGTCTTAGTAAAGCCTCCAAGCAACTCTTGGCAGTTTAAATACAGCAGTTTAAATACAGCAGATCCAATCAGGGCCCCAGCTACCTTTCTGTTGCAGTCTTAGTAAAGCCTCCCAGCACCTCTGGGCAGTTTAAATAAAGCAGTTTAAATAGAGCAGTTTCAATACAGCAGTTTAAAATATAATTGAGATCCAATCATGGCCCGAGCTACTGTTCTGTTTGCAATCATTATAAAGGCCCTCCCAGCAGCTCTGGCAGTTTAATATACAGGCAGTTTTAAATATAATGGAGATCCAATCAGGGCCCCAGCTACTTTGCTTTTGGGCAGTCTTAGTAAAGCCTCCCAGAAGCTCTGGGCAGTTAAATACAACAGTTTAAATATAATGGAGATCCAATCATGGCCCCAGCTACCTTTCGGTTGCAGTCTTAGTAAAGCCTCCCAGCAACTCTGGGCAGTTTCAATACAGCAGTTTCAATACAGCAGTTTAAATATAATGGAGATCCAATCAGGGCCCCAGCTACCTTTCCGTTGCAGTCTTAGTAAAGCCTCCCAGCAGCTCTGGGCAGTTAAATACAACAGTTTAAATATAATGGAGATCCAATCAGGTCCCCAGTTACCTTTCTGTTGCAGTCTTAGTAAAGCCTCCCAGCAACTCTGGGCAGTTTAAATACAGCAGTTTAAATACAGCCGTTTAAATATAATGGAGATCCAATCAGGGCCCCAGCTACCTTTCTGTTGCAGTCTTGGTAAAGCCTCCCAGCAACTCTGGGCAGTTTCAATACAGCAGTTTAAATACAGCAGTTTAAATACAGCAGTTTAAATATAATGGAGATCCAATCAGGGCCCCAGCTACCTTTCTTTTGCAGTCTTAGTAAAGCCTCCCAGCAACTCTGGGCAGTTTAAATACAGCAGTTTAAATATAATGGAGATCCAATCAGGGCCCCAGCTACCTTTCTGTTGCAGTCTTAGTAAAGCCTCCCAGCAACTCTGGGCAGTTTCAATACAGCAGTTTAAATACAGCAGTTTAAATACAGCAGTTTAAATATAATGGAGATCCAATCAGGGACCCAGCTACCTTTCTTTTGCAGTCTTAGTAAAGCCTCCCAGCAACTCTGGGCAGTTTAAATACAGCAGTTTAAATATAATGGAGATACAATCAGGGCCCCAGCTACCTTTCTGTTGCAGTCTTAGTAAAGCCTCCCAGCAGCTTGGGCAGGTTAAAACAGCAGTTTAAATATAATGGGATCCAATCCAGGGCCCCGCTACCTTTCTGTTGCAGTCTTAGTAAAGCCTACGAGCAAAAACTCTCGGCAGTTAAATACAGCAGTTTAAATACAGCAGTTTAAATTAAGGAGAGCCAATAGGGGCCAGTACCTGTTCTGGTGCAGTCTTAGTAAAGCCTCCACAAGCAGCTCTGGGAGGTTTAAATATAGCACTTTAAATATAATGGAGATCCAATCAGGGCCCCAGCTACCTTTCTGTTGCAGTCTTAGTAAAGCCTTCCAGCAGCTCTGGGCAGTTAAAATACAGCAGTTTAAATACAGCACTTTAAATATAATGGAGATCCAATCTGGGCCCCAGCTACCTTTCTGTTGCAGTCTTAGTAAATCCTCCCAGCAGCTCTGGGCCGTTTAAATACAGCAGTTTATATACAGCAGTTTAAATATAATGGAGATCCAATCAGGGCCCCAGCTACCTTTCTGTTGCTGTCTTGCTAAAGCCTCCCAGCAGCTCTGGGCAGTTTAAATTCAGCAGTTTAAATACAGCAGTTTAAATATAATGGAGATCCAATCGGGCCCCAGCTACCTTTTTTTTTGCAGTCTTAGTAAGCCTCCCCAGCACTCTGGCGCAGTTTCAATACAGCAGTTTAAATACAGCAGGTTTTAAATATAATGGAGATCCAATAAGGGACCAGCACCTTCCGTTGCAGTCTTATAAAAGCATCAAGAAGCTCTGGGCAGTTAAATACAACAGTTAAAATAATGAGACAATCAGGTCCCAGTACCTATTCACTGTTGCAGTATAGTAAAGACTCCAGCAACTCTGGGCAGTTAAATACAGCAGTTAAATCCTTTTTTCTCCGGAGATCAAAGGGCCCCAGCTACTTTCTGTTGACGGTCTTAGTAAAGCCTGCCAGCAGCTCTGGGCAGTTTAAATACAGCAGTTTAAATATAATGGAGATCCAATCAGGGGCCCAGCTACCTTTCTGTTGCAGTCTTAATAAAGCCTCCCAGCAGCTCTGGGCAGTTTAAATACAGCAGTTTAAATATAATGGAGATCGAATCAGGGCCCCAGCTACCTTTCTGTTGCAGTCTTAGTAAAGCCTCCCAGCAGCTCTGGGCAGTTTAAATAAAGCAGTTTAAATACAGCAGTTTAAATATAATGGAGACCCAATCAGGGCCCCAGTTACCTTTCTGTTGCAGTCTTAGTAAAGCCTCCCAGCAGTTCTGGGCAGTTTAAATACAGCAGTTTAAATATAATGGAGATCCAATCAGGGCCCCAGCTACCTTTCTGTTGCAGTCTTAGTAAAGCATCCCAGCAGCTCTGGGCAGTTTAAATACAGCAGTTTAAATATAATGGAGATCCAATCAGGGCCCCAGCTACCTTTCTGTTGCAGTCTTAGTAAAGCCTCCCAGCAGCTCTGGGCAGTTTAAATACAGCAGTTTATATACAGCAGTTTAAATATAATGGAGATCCAATCAGGGCCCCAGCTACCTTTCTGTTGCGGTCTTAGTAAAGCCTCCCAGCAGCTTTGGGCAGTTTAAATACAGCAGTTTAAATATAATGGAGATTCAATCAGGGCCCCAGCTACCTTTCTGTTGCAGTCTTAGTAAAGCCTCCCAGCAACT